>OZ023273.1:69255429-69427303 GCA_964007475.1 Hybos culiciformis | reverse complement strand
ATGTCGCTCGAAATTTTCTCAAATTCAAGCTTATTATTTCCTAAGGTTGGGCTGCTATTGGCGTCGGACCAGAAGATGGTGTAGCTGAGGAAGGACCTGGGGGTCCTGTCGGTGAAGAACCTTGCACTGAGGAACTCGGTTCAACTGGATTTCCTATTGAGGTTGGTGGACCAGATGGTGACGAAGGTTCTAAAAATATTAAATATAATTCATTAGAATGTTATCGCAACACCACATTAATTTCCTACTAACCACTAGATGGTTGCTGTGAGGCTTGAGGAGCTTGTGGAGCTGCTCCGTGTTGTATTGGGGGACCGTTTGGAGGTTGAGTACCTTGTGGTTGAGATGATAATTGTGGACCTGTTGCTGAATTTGGACCCGCCGGCTGCCATTGACCTTGTTGCTGTTGTTCTTGTTGTAATCGATGGTGAGCCTGTTGTCTGGCACGAAACTCAGCTGCTTTTAATTGTTCTAAATGAAACTGTTGACGTTCTGTAATTAATTGTTGTCTCTGATATTCCAATCCTTCACGTTCTCTTTCCATGGTTGTTTCAAGCTCCTCAAAGTGTCTCAATTTAATTTCCAATTTTTTCATTTGTGTTTCAACCAGTAGAGCAACTAACGATTTAATTTTACGCTCTTCCAACGCAGCTAAATGTTTTGCCTTCACGGCGGCCGAAGAAAGAGCTGCAGCTGCGGCTGTCTGTAAATTACCTTCATTAAATAATTGTTGTTTACGATTTTCACAATTTTCTTTCGTAGACCCATTTGTAGCTTCTGCACTTCCAGCTTGTGACTGAGTTGATTCTGTTGAAGATTCTTCAGTTTTAATTTTATCATCTTCTGCCTTGATATCAGACTTGTCTAAAAAAGTATACATTAATTTTTAGTTAACTCATTTATCACGCAACTTAAAAAGATCTGAGAAGAAAAATGTTTAATGAACACTTACTTCCATAAAATAGACGTTTTAACATGCGTTTAGTGAACTAGACGCTTGATAAGTAGGTATTCTAGGAATATTTTTTCTAGCAATTTCAACAATTTAATGCAATATTAATTAGTTTACACAGGCGGATAGTCTACGACCCTCTTCGCACTTAGGTCTGAGATTACTCATAATACTATTATTCTATTGTAAAATTTAAAAAAACTCTTCCAAATTTATTTCCACGGCAAAAATTACAAAATGTTTTAGAATGTGCTGCACATAGAAAATGCTTAGCAGCTTTCATTATAATTAACGTTTCGAGCGAATAGATTTTTTAAAAAGTTATTAATTGGCAGGGCATAGTTCAAATAATCATTTACCATCTTTTTTGGAAAGATCTTTCATTTCCTCATCATGCTGCTGTTGCATTCGATCTTCATCATCTTGGGCAGTACCAGCAATACCGCTATTTACCAATCCAGCATAAGGATCAAATTTACCTCCGTTTGTTTGTTGCGATCTTTCAACATTTTTGTAATGCGCATCCATAATTGAAGATGGAACTTCATCCTAAAATGTGTTTATTATGTTTTTTAATTAAAATTTAATTTATTTTTCTAGAATTATGATCCGTCCCAGTGTTCTTTTCATAAATTAAATATAATTTACCTTTATGGCGGCAAACTCTTCCATTGCTGATTTCGCTGCAGCTGCTGCAACTCGCGGGTCTACTACTGATGCTAAAAATGCAACTGTCGACATTATTGGATTACCAGATTTACTAAATGGTATTGGTTGGCATGCTAACGGTCCCAAAAATCCTCCATCATCTTCCAAATAGGGATCTTCGATAGGCAATCGAAGGAAATGCAAAATACACTCGTCTTGAGTCCTCGTTCCAACATGTTCGCAAACTTTATTCCAATCATCTTTATACATATCCAAGCCTTCCAATAATAATAATGTTTCTTGATCATTCCATTCTCTTGACAAACTTGCTGCCGTTTTATTTTTCATAGCAGATGGTTTTTTCACATACTGATCAAGTTTTAATCCAAACTGTCCTCCTGTTGGTGCAGGAATTGGAGGTTCCATTATAACTCCTTCTTCAATCTTGGGTTGAATCGGTGGAATTTGCATGGCCGGTGAAGATGCTGTTACCGTACTTGTAGCAGTTGTTGTAGACAATGGAGTAATTGATGTTGCAGTGGTTGTAGTTGTTGATGTTGTACAAGCTGTTGACGATGCACTTTCTCCTTCTTTAAGTTCAGTTTTAATAACGGGCTTTTTATCAAGGTCAAGTAAATTCTTCGCTGCAGATGGTTGAGTAGTTTTTTGAGGATTTACAGGTTGTAATCCAGATGGTGTGTCGCTTAAAATGTGGAAATGCGACGTAGGTGGAGGTCCCATAGGCGTTGGTCGTAATTCTGCATCGATTTGATAATTTATTAAGCCCCATTGTTCTAAAAACGCATGAACTCGCATAATGGCGCAAACATCGCCAGCCAAATTTCGACGACAAGCTGTGCTTGTTAAATATTCTGTAGGATTTAATCGATAGGTATCAATCATAAAATTACGATAGGCCATGTATATTTCGGGTGTTTTAGATTTATTCTTTCCATTGAAAAATTCTGGCATAGCACGCTTTTCAATTACATGAATTGAATTGTAATCAAACCACGCTGAGTATGATGGAACAATTATATGATGCGTTTGTTCAGTAACATTGTCTTCAATATCATCTTTTGGGGTAAATTCTTGGGTATTACTGTTATCACTTGCTTTTCCTGTCTGGGAATCTTCACCAGCGGCTGCATTAGCCACCTCGTCATCTAGATCAGCCACAGTTCCTCCTTTTATTGGCATCATATCATTGTCTCTGGATTTAGAAGCAGGCGCCGGACTTGCTGTCGATAAATTTCCTGATGTTTTACTAACTTCAGAAATATTGGGTTCCGGCTGGGGATCATCCATATCACGAGTCAAATCCTCATCATCGTCTGGTACACCATCACCGGGGCGAGATTTTTTTGAGAACACAGCTGGAGAACGTTTTCGCTTACCACCTTTGGCAGCCGGAGATGGACTGCGTTTCCGTTTCTGTTTACTACTACTTTTCTTTTTATCTTCTGCCACAGCCATTAAGTCATCCACTGATAGCCTCAATTTGTGCAATTTTTTCTTACCTTGATCATCTACTTCGTAATCTTCCTCGACCATCCATTCATTATATTGTTCCAAATCTAATATCCAAGAAGCAGAAACTCGTATTCTTTCTTCGGGTGACAACGGATTTTCTGGAACATTATCATTTAGTTCCAGATTATTTGGCATCCATGAATCATATGATTCAGGGAAACAATACCAATGTAACATTACATGACCACCCCGTTTAAAGCTCGGTCTAGCATACTCATCTGGATGTGGATCTACAACTGGATAAATTATGTGAGTAGCATCTTCTTCATCTGGAACAATTTCCAATCGTCTTGCGGATAAAATATCTTTAATTTTACTTGCTAGCGCTTTATCAACATCTGGTCTAATATAGATTTCTGGCAACCTCCAAAGCTCTACTTCGCTTAATGCTTGCTCAATATCCATAATCATTTGAATGTTTGGATCTTTTCGCGAAGTATTCTTTCCAATTGTGAAGTCGAATTTTTTACCTCTTTGTTCAGCTCTAAAGCGATACATTGCTGACAAAATGACACACAAACCACCACCAGGTTTAAAATCAAAAAAGAAACGCATCTAAAAAAAAACGCATATTTTTCAAATGGGATTCTTTTTTATAATGTTAAATGTAATCCTAATTTGAAAGCTATATATCTACCTAAAATATACATACTTAGAATACAAGCCTTTTATACTCAAAAGAAACTCTTTATGCCCAGGAATTTTCTTTCCCCCTACATTTATTGGATAGGAATAAGGCCTATTCAAATAGGGCTTACTTTCTCCAACTGGGAGGAATTACCAGTGTTCAAACAAAACAAAGAAACAAATTTACAATTTTTTAATAAATATCTAACCTAAGATGGGAATTAAAGCGAAAACAGGCACTTTGGGCTTTGTAGTCTTTAACTAAAATCTTACGAAATTTCAATCAATAACTCACAGGAATTTTTGTTGTTGGTGGTTCTTGAGCATTTTTTCCCAATTTTGCTTCTTGATATTGAAGGAACTGAATAACCAGTTGAGACAGAGATTCTTTAGTTATTGGTTCTGTACTAGAAGCCAGCGACTAAAATAGAAAATAAAAAAATTAACAAATTAAATTTTTTTTTTTAAATAGTTTGCCAAGTCGTCGGCCATTAGTGCCGGATGAAATTTTTTTTTTTTTTACCTTTTTACAATTTTTCTGTAACCATTGTCTAACAGTATCAAAACCTTGTAAGCTGTCTCCTGATTGGAAAAAATCTAAATTTGGTCCACCGTCTTTTTTGGGACCTAATGATACCATTTTTTTACTTTTGTTTCTTCAACAAATTAAATTTTAAAATTATTTATTTTTTGATTCTTTTTTTTTGTTATTACTTTTTTTTTTCTTTTAGAAAAAGTTGACGACGACGCTCCTTCAACTTTTTTTTTTTGACATTAGAAATTTAGAATTATTTTTTTCCCAAAAACAAAGGAGGGAAATTTTTAGCATGACGTCAATGCTTTTAAGAAATTTGTTGCTCACATGTAGAAGAAATGCCCCTGCTAGCTTTTGTTCACCAGTTTCATCAGTTACAACCACATAGAAATCTATTTTTTAAGACTGTATTGGTTTTTTCTTAGAAAATTGTGTATGTATTTTACTATTTACTATAACGCACTAGGAAGTAGTTCATAATTACAAAAAAACTACTTCCTAAAAGAGACAGTAACAAAGAAAAAAAAATGTTTTTATTCGGCTATCTCGTTTTTATTTCTACTTATCGGAAGTAGTTTAAAAGTACTTTAAAAATAGTTTTAAAGTAGTTTAAAACTACAGTAGGTACTAATGAATCACTCATAAAAAAAAAATCAAACGTGGATAGTTTTTTATTGGAAATTAATTAAATAAGATTAAAAACTTGGAATAATTCATTTAAAAAGTGGAAAATTGTTTTTTATCTGAATAAAATTAAATTAACTTAAAAAAATTATCATTATCAATATTAATTTACAGGTAAGATCTTTTATTTTTTTAAATTATTTCTTCATGCAAAAATTAAGGTTAGGTAGGAATTAGGAATAAATTTTCAAAGACATTTTTTTAGCAAGAAAAATAAAATTATAATTATTTTATTTTGAACAAGAAAAAAAAATATAATAATTATTTTATTTTTCTTGTTGAAACATATTTCTCCGTTTTATTTAAAAAAAAAAAAATAATAATATTCCTAATTTAATAATAGGGTCACCAATAGACCTATAAAAAAGAGGTTCATAATTAATTGTTTGATATGTCAAAAAAAACTTTTCAAAATGCCATGTCTATGCTAGCAAAACAACAAAAAGAAGACGAATCACGCTACAAGCATTTAGACAATTTCGCTCGAACTCAACATAGTCCTGAGAAATCTAATGGCAATGCTGCAACTAGCTTCGAAGTTTAAATTTCCTGAATTTATTTCAAAAAACTTTATATGGTAACAGCTTTTAGTAAAAATTAAAAAAAATTTAAATAACAAATATAATTTTCTTTTAGGTGCGTGTGGATCTTCAATGGATCATCTTTCTTTTGAAAAACAATTAAAAAAAAGCGTGCTTCGAGCACACAATAGATTTTTTAAAAATAAATATAAATCTGACTGAAAAAAAATAGTAATAATAAAAAATAATAAATAAAGAATTCATGATTTAAAATAAAAAATTTGAGTGCTTATCCGTGAAAGGATTTTAAACTTAAAACTTATTATAAAATAATTGTGGACATTTGGCCACCCTTATTTATAATAAATTTTAAGTTTAAAATTCTTTCACGGATAAACTACTTGTTTTATTTATTAACAGAAAGGTTAGATATTATGAAGTAGCGAAGAAGTAGTGAAGAAGTAGTGGTTATGAGGTATTGAAGAAGTAGTGAAGAAGTACTGAAGAAGTGGTGATTATGAAGTAATGAAGAAGTAGTTTAGAAGTAGTGAAGAAGTAGTGATTATGAAGTAGTGCAGAAGTAATGGAAAAGTTATGAATTGTCGATAAAATGAAGCATGTTCTGTTTCATATTAAAAGAGATAGTTGTTTGTATGTGGTAGTAAATGGGAGGAGAAACTACTGAACTTTTTCCCGAGCCCATTCATAAATCAGTACAAAATTCACTATAAAAACAAATAAAGAATAAACGAGACTACGTGATTCAAAAGTACTTCTAAAGTACTTCCAAGCTAGCAGGGGCATATTAAAGATTTTAAGGTACCTGTACAGTGTACATACGTAAGACCATTCAATGTGAAAAATTCGTCTTGGTTTTTTTGCTTTTGATTGTAGGGTTAATACAATTTCTACGAAAGTGATTTTTTGATATGTTAGACTGCAGTGGTGTCCAATACAGTCGTCACTCGCCACATGTGGCGAATAGATTTTTTGAATGTGGCGAATGCAGCACTGAAATATTTTTTATATTAAACTAGTCGAAATACCCGGCTTCGCACGGTAGTCCCGAACTTATATTAATATCAAATAAAAATGCGTTAATCCAGATTTCGTGCACTAAAAAAAACAGAATTTCAAAATTTGTTAAATAGCCACTTCCCCGGTGCCTTAACACATGCAGTCTTCTAAATAGACGATTCTGGTCCAACGCTATAAAATTTTATCGGAACATACCTAAATTGCATTTTGTGCATTAAAAAAACAGAATTTCAAAATTTTTTAAATAGCCACTTCCCCGGTGCCTTAACACATCCAGGCTTCTAAATAGTCGATTCGGGTCCAACGCTATAATATTTTGTCGGAATATACCTAAATTGCAAAACCGCCTTCTAAGGTAGCCCCCCTTCGGTGCCTCGGATCAAAAATATAACCAATCGGGTTTTTAGACTCCTTATTTTCAAAATTTAGTTGTTAAATAATTTGTAAACGAAAGATTTTTAAAAAATAATTTGAATTTAAATTTTCCGCGCTAAATTATTTTGTTTTTATAAATGACAAATGATTATTGAACTACCTATTTGAAAAAAAATTTAAATTTTAAAAAATTTGTAAACGAAAGATTTTTGAAAATAATTTGAATTTAAATTTTTCGCGCCAAATTATTTTGTTTTTATAAATAACAAATGATTATTGAGTGGACTCATTTTTTTTGAGTATTCAAACGGTACAGCATGTCGTTTTTTTTTTTAACTCGAAATTCGAATGAGTAAAATAATTTTTACCCCCTACAGAATTACTCATTTATATCATACACCGCGCCTAAAGAAGTATAAACTTCAAAAACTATTCTATATTAATGAACTTGTGGTGGCAAAATGCGAAAATGAAAAAAAGGACAAACAAAAATTGTCAAATTTTGGATTTTGTTACCTTAATAATAACTTGTTAATTACAATGATACAATAATTATTTTTTATAAATACATACATATTTTAAGTGGCGAATGAAATTATTTAAAAATAGCGATTGTGGCTACAAACAAATTTCTGTTGGACACGGCTGTGTGAATAGAGTATAGAATTGGCTCCAGGGTGAGTGAGCCGGATTTCTTAATTTTGTTTTTTTTTGGCAAAAATTTGCCTTTGAAAAAACTTAAACATATTTGTTGAGATTGTGAAAAAAAAAAATCAAACGCAGAATAAAGCTAAAATATTATATTTTACATTTATATTATATTATATTTATTTATTTATTTAGTAAAATTTACTGTTAATATAATCAATTATAAAAAATACATCAATAATTATCCCAATATTTATTCGAATTTTTCTTTGACATACGGTATCAACTTCTTTTTGAACTCCACTATACTATTTATTTTCTTCAGACAGTTTAGCAGTTCGTTAAAAAGAATCAAACTCTTATACATAAGCATGTTTTTATTTCTATAACCTCTGATGTTGTTAACTTGCGGGTTACACTTGCTGAAAAAAAAATCATAATCATGATTTTTTTTTCAGCAAGTATAACCTGCACGTAACTCTGAAGTTGTCCGAATTTCTTAAATAGTCACGTTGAACCTCTCCCACATACGCAAGTTGACTATTTAAGTACTTCGACAATAAACCATTTTTTATTTTGTATACCATTATTTACACATTATATTGGATTCTTTGGTTAACACTAAGCCATCTTAATGTATTTAACATATGTTGTCTTGGAGTGAATCTGTTCAACTTTAATATACACCTCATGCCCTTGTTATGTAATCTTTGAAGCCTTTTTTTATCTTGAATGTTGTATGTGCATAGAATCGATGAACAATACTCGAAATGTGGTTTCACTAGAACATTGTAAATCTTAATTGATGTTAAAAGAGACATTTTATTTCTAATGCGCGTAAAGTAGTAAGTTTTTTTGGCTATTTTTTTCAAATATAGTTTTGTGAAATTTCGCTAGAGGTTTTTTTTATATAATTTTTGTCGCTTTTTTCACAGCCATTTTGTTGGGCTTCCACGCTCATGCAATTTGCGCCAATTGACGCATTACCAAATTTGCGCAAGTAAATCGTTGTATTTAAACGAACCTTGAAGGTGGCACAAGCCCAACAATGTGGCTTGAGGAATAATCTGTTGTGCCAAAAAAATTTCCCTTATTTGTACAATTTGGCATGCACAAATCTATTGGCGCAAATTGCATGAGCGTGTGAACCAGCATTATAAATTAAAAACAAAATAAAATATAAACTTGGGATGGGATATGAATTTTGAAAATATAATTAATAAAGTATAAAATAATATTTAAAAAAAGGATAGAACGCTGAAACAATTAATAAATTTCTCGATCTCGAAGGAAGTTAGAGTATCTTTAATACCTTAAATTGAATTTCGAATTCTCATAATAAATTGTTAGCAAATTAGAAAGCAGTTCAGATACTATTATATACCAAATATCGTAGTGCGTAGTTCCTAGTCATCAAATAAAAATTTCTATTTTGCATTATTGAATCATTCTGTCTGTTTGCATGATAAAGCAATTGTAAACAGAAAAATTTATAAGAAAAATAAGATTAAATGGTTTTAATTGAGATTGGGCTGACCGGACTTGGAATTGGAGCATTTGTTTACATTGTACGAAAAATTCGTGAATGGCAATGGGGATGGGTTCGAAATACATCATCATTAAGAGACCGAATTTTCATAGTAAGTTATATTTTGTAATTATTTCTGAATCAAGAAGTAATCTCGTTTTTTTTTTTTTTTTGCAGATAACCGGTGCTAATACTGGACTCGGATTTGAAACTACAAAACATTTAGTTCAGCGTGATGCAACAGTGATTTTGGCGTGCAGAAATGCAGTTAGAGCAGATGAAGCAATTTCTTCTATTCGAAAAATTACAAAAAATGGAAAAATGGTTAGTTAAATTGAAAAGAATGATGTAATTTTTAACATAATATTTTTAAACATATCTTATTTTAGATATTTATTGAACTTGATTTGGCTTCATTCGACTCGATTCGTAATTTTGCTGATAAAATTAAACATGATTATCCAAATTTTGACTGCTTAATTAATAATGCCGGATTGGCATTAAAAAATAAACAATTTACAAAAGAGAATTATGAAATTCATTTTGGTACCAATCATTTGGGTCATTTTCTTCTCACTAAATTATTAGAAAGCAATATTCTTCAGAATTCGAGTCGTATTGTTGTAGTGTCATCTAAAATGCACGAACGTGGTGAAATAAATTTTAATAATTTGGGAAAATATGATGATTTGCTATCAACTAATCGATCAAATCCTTATTATAATAATTCTAAATTGGCTAATTTTTATTTCGCTCGTGAATTGTATAAAAAAGGATTTGATTGTCATGTTTTATGTCCAGGCTTATGTCATACGGATTTTTTCCGGGACTATAATCCAAAATGGTATCATTACGTTATGTTTGCTCCAATTGTATGGTTAATGTTACGTTCTGCTGCACAAGTAAATTAAAATTTCTTCTGGGATATTATTTTTAAACATTTATAATCAAAATTTATTTTTAGGGAGCTCAAAATATTATCCATTGTGCAACTGATAATAAAAACACAAATGAAATGAATCCTGCTACTGGCTATTATATTAGAAGTTTAGAGCAACAAATTTCAAAAATAAATTTTAGTAATGAAACTTCAGAAAAACTTTGGGATGAAAGTGAAAAAATGTGTAGTATTTAAGAAGTTAGTGGTTTATATTATTCATTAAAATTGTAATAATTTGGAATATAAAAATTTTCTACATTCGATTTAAATATTGCGTATTAAAATTACCTAGGTTTTTATTGAAATTGAATCACTCGAAAAAATATGTTTACCTAGTGGTTAGACAAGACTTAAAAGTAGTTCGAACTAAGATTTTTTTCAAAGTATCTAATTTAAATGTATTTTTGTCTAATCGTTCTAACTAAAAAGAAACATAAATAAGTATGTTAAGAATTTCGAATTTAATGTGATTAAACTAGGTATACATGAGCTTGAGTTAATCTACAATATAAATAAGTGGGGGTTGGACATTTGTCCGCGGGACATTTGTCCGCGATTTGTTTTTGTATCGCGGACATAAAAATGACATTTGTCCGCGATTCAAAATGTCTTTTGTCCGCCGCGGACAAATGACATTTTCCAAAATGTCATTTGTCCGCGATAAAAATTAATCGCGGACAAATGACATTTTGCAAAATGACATTTGTCCGCTAAAAATCTGAAAAATCAATCGCGGACAAATGACATTTTGCAAAATGACATTTGTCCGCTAAAAAGTTAAAAAATCAATCGCGGACAAATGACATTTTGCAAAATGACATTTGTCCGCTAAAAATTAAAAAAAGCAATCGCGGACAAATGACATTTTGGAAAATGACATATGTCCGCTAAAAATTTGAGGCTAAAGTGCAGATCACGTGAACCAATCAGAATCGGCACAACAAGAGCGGGTGGTGGGGGGCGGCGGGCGGGCGGGTGGACTGGTGGTTGGTCAGTGGGATTTGCGGCGTTAGAAAATTCAATCGCGGACAAATGTCACGGCGCCTAAATAAGTAAATGATATACCGTTTGTTTTTTTTTGGAACAATTTTTGGGTGCGTTTGAAATTTAAACATAATTTAATATGTAACTTGTACCACAAAAATTGTAAGAAAAGATATATTAAATAAAATTTAGTATGAACAAGTCATTTATTTTATTCATTTATTTCTGATCATAAAATAATGCACGCAAATATTTTTACAATTTTTTAGCTATCCATTTTTATTATAATTAATATTTTCTAGCTAAAATAAAATTAAAATTGTAAATTTTCACAAAAAAGTTCAATGCAAAATTTTATTTAACTTTTTTATAGTTCATAAATTGCCACGGAGGGACTCTCAAAACAGTGAACAATAGATAATGAATTTATGGCAATTCTTAAAAATTGCTCGCGCGTCCAAATTGTTCAAATATACGTCAGTGACGTCACATCCGAATATCTGTCAATTTATTTTAAGGTTTTTTCTTTCTTTTTGATTTTTCAAGAAAAATGACGGGTTTAACAAATCGTGTAAGTTAAAAATCTGAAAATAAAACAAATTAAAATTTAAAATTGAGAAAATTTAAATATTTAAAATAAAGAAAATTAAATAAAAATTAAAAAAAAAATTTGTTAAATATTATACAAAAAGTAACAACTTCGTAAAATTATATTTTCTGTTTTTCTTTGACGTTTACACGTGTGTTGAAAACAAAAATAAAAATATTTAAAAAAAAAATAAAAAAAAATTAAGGCTTTCGTTTTAAATTATGATGATAATTCTTTTTAAATAAAATTTCAAAATTGGAAAAAAATATTTTTCAGTTTTTTAATTTATTTTTTTTTATAACCTCATTTTTGTTTTTAAACACATACGGCATCAATAAGAAGAAATGCTTCAGTTCTCAAATTCAGTCAAGAAGACGAACTGACTGGATGGTTTAAATTTTCAAAATAGGTAGCTGTACCTACCGATCGAATCTGTACTTACCTACCATAAATCTCTGATCGAACTAGACTAGAAGAAACTTAACTTGATCCTTATTTCATATGCAAGAAACACTGAGCTTGTTTGATACTGAGTCGATTCTAATATTGTGTCCCAAGATTCTTAGACCGTCCAAAAATTAAAAAAAAAAAATATTAATAAGTAGGTAGGCAGATAAGTACTTACCTACTTTGAAGTCGCCTCCGTGCATCTCATTCAAATGAATAAGAAAAAGTTCTTACAATGAATGCACATCGCATTAATTTTGGAAAAGAGAAAAAAAAGTGCATTCTATGGAGCGCTTTGACTATTTTTAAAAACATCTAGCCCTATTGGAAATTGTCTCAGTCAATTTGCCAAGCTTGGTTCCGTGGAATAGGTTTTCTAGGCCAAATTTTCGAAATTCCAAATTCATATAGAAGTGAGAGCTCTGTGGAAAAAAATTTTCTTTATTTTAATTTAATAAATTATAATTTTTATACATACACACAATTGTTTGGATTAATTATTTATTTGATTTAATTTTAGACCGTTGTTATTGATGGACGTGGCCATTTGGTTGGTCGTTTGGCATCTGTTACAGCCAAATATTTATTACAAGGCGGTAAAATTGCTGTCGTACGATGTGAAGATCTAAACTTCTCAGGGCATTTTTACAGAAATAAAATGAAATACTTATCATATTTGAGAAAACGTTGTAACGTTAATCCAGCTCGTGGTCCATTCCATTTCCGTGCACCATGCAGAATTTTCTACAAAGCTGTCAGAGGTAAAATATCAATAATTGAATTGATTTTGTTTTTTATAATAGTTGGTAGGAGGGTAAAATGTTAAAAATTACCAACCTCTTATTTTTATTTTATGTTAGGAGGATTTAATTAAGTCTAATATTTTATTTTTGTAGGCAAACAAGTCAAATTGGTAATTATTAGATTTCGTACCTATTCTGATTTATTACATTTATTTTATTTTTTTTTGCAATTCAATAAATTGGAGAAAAAAAAATTTAATTCCAAATAACTTACAAAATTATTAAAAAGTTTTATTTTACTGCATTCACTTCACTGACTTCACTCAAAAAAAATCTTCCAGGACTTTTAAAGCGTGATTATTTCCATTTTTTCAGAATCCAAAAATCTAGTAGGTAGGCACATTTTTTCTCATACGAGTTATTATTTGAGTCAAGTCACCTAATGTTAGTTTATTATTATTATTATAAAAATGAAGTATGTAGGTATTATTACATGGCGAATAAAGAATAAATTAACATTCATTAAATGTTTGCTAATCGAATAAAAAAAAATTCATTAAATGTTTGCTAATCGAATAAAAAATTTCGTTAAAAACTAAATATTTAAAATTGAACAACTTTATATCTTAATTTAAGTTAGGGAATTTGTAACTAATTTGGTCTGATAAAATTTAATCAAAATAAAATTACTTGTTTTTTTTATAGGCTTATAAAATATCTCAATTCAAATAAATTATTATTATTTTTTTTAGGTATGATTCCCCACAAAACAAAGCGTGGACAAGCAGCCCTATCTCGTTTACGTGTATTTGATGGTATTCCACCACCATATGACAAAAAACGTCGTGTATGTGTTCCAATTGCTATGCGTGTGTTGGGCTTACGTTCAGATCGTAAATATTGTCAAGTTGGTCGTTTATCACATGAAGTTGGATGGCATTATCAAGATGTGGTCAAAAACTTAGAACGCAAACGTAAAGCCAAATTACGTGTCACATTGAAACATAATAAAATAATGAAAAAATTGACAGTTAAGGCTAGAGAAAATGTTGCTAAAGCTGCTGAACCATTTACAAAAATTATTAAATCATATGGTTATGAATAAATATAATTAATTAAAACATTTTTTTTAAATTTTATTTTGGAAAAAAATAAAGAACTTCTGGATTAAAGAAATAAGTGTGGTTTTCATAAAGTTTGATTTTTTTTAGGTAAATCTCAACAAGTTAGTTAAAAAATAGTTTAAGGAAGTTTTTTATTATGTCTTTAAATTGAATAATATTCAATGTAATACAAAATAGGGTTTATAATTTTAAAAAAATATTCTAAGATTTAATATTTAATATTTCGACGTTCAATGAAAATTTCGCTTTACATTTTTTTTATTCAAGCTACTCCAAATTATGACTGGATTTTTAATAAAAATGGAAGAAATGTTTGCAAAATTTTTTAACTAATTTGTATACTATGCCCACATTCAGTTTTTTTTCAACGATACCTGTTAGCTTGAAAAAATATAGAACAGCAGTACCTCATAATCAAATGTAAGTATGTAGACTATTTTCAAGATTTCAATTTAAAATATTCGGATTTTGTAACTTTTCTTTGATCAATTTTCATGGAAACCCAGCCCCAATATAAAAAAAATGAAATAAAATATAGCTCTTTATTGTATTTATACATAAATAAACAAAGTTTTATAAATAAAAAAAATCGTCATCTACTCACCTATTAATTTTTATTTTTCCATTAAAACTTAAAAAAAATTTAAATTACCTATGTAGCTATTTACATTTTTTATCAAAATAATTTCGAACCTTTACCAGTTAAGAGTTTCTATCTGCAGATTTGGAGAATCTCGTTTTAGGTTGGATGAAAGTGGACGAGATTACGCATATTTTGATTTTAGAGACCGAAACTGAAAATGTATTCCTTTTAACCTTATTTACTGTTCTCTTCGTTCATCAAGTTATAACTCGATTAAACAAATAAATAAATATAATAAAATTATCAATTTAGAATTATTTTATTAATGTTATATTATTTTATGCTACCACAATAAATAGAAAAGGTTATTTGTCTAACTCATTCACTTTTGTTAGGATGATTTAAAACTGGATTCGCTGGTTATACTTGTTTCCATATTTGAGTCATCTTCTGCAGAGGTCTCCCTAGGATTGTTTGAAGTACTCCTCGAAGAATTATTTATGTTATCTTCCTCGTTTTCATTATATGATGATGAATTTTCTGCACTGAAGAATTTAAATGCTTTCATTACAGCTACTGGTGGTACATTATGTAAGGGATGTGTTGGTAGTAGTTCATTGTCTGGATGACCTAATACAAATGGCTCCATCGACAATTCACAATGTTGTGCTATAGAAACACCACTTAATGTATAGCAAGTATGATATAGATCTTGATACCTGTAATGACAACAAATGAAATAACAATACATAGCATTAGACCATTAGAGAATATTGATTTCAAGACTATATTCTGACACGATTTGACTGAGTTTAAGATCTATTAACATATATATTGGAATAGATATTTTGTTGAAAAATGTACGAGTAAACGTACTGATATTCTGTAAGGTAGACTGTAGACTTTAATTTTTTTATTGGTATCATCTTTCAATTATGTGTAATGCATTTTATTATTATAATATTATTAAAGGTTCAACAACTATAAATATTTAAAAAATGATTTATTTTCAAATGAAGATCAGATCTAGTGGTGCTTTTAAAAACTGAAGCTTACTTACTTCCCAGGCTTATCAATTAAGCCACCATTAGACTTTTGACAGCACAATAAAATGTATTCTTGTAAAGCAGCTTTGTCAAACAGTGAATTTTGCGAAAAATTCTTAAATGTAGAATCATTATTCAACACTGCTTGAGCGATTGGAATTATTGCACCACCCCAAAATGAATAGCATCCATCAACTAGTTTGTTTGTTCGTCCTTGAAAACCACCTTCAAATCGCATTTGTCTATCTAGCGACCATTTCTGAGGAAAAATAAGATTATTAAATTTATTTTATTTCAAGATCAAATTAATGTACCAATATTGCTTCTATATCACATTTATCTGTTTGGCCTAACATAACAATGGCAGCTAAGCCACAAAATGTATATCCGCCATGAGCTTCAAGATCAGGTGCTCCACCAAAACCACCTTCATAAGTTTGACAACTGGCAATCCAATCTATAGTTTTTTCAAATAAACTTTCTTCTTCTTCTTTGGTAAAATTTGTTAATTTGGCACAAGAGATAGCGCAGTAAGCTCCTCGTACATCAGTTTCTCCACCAACATGCAAGCGAAAAGCTCCTGTTCCAGGTTCTCGAACAGCCCATAAAAACTTTTTCAATGACTCCTTATCGATAGCCTTATACGCTTTTTCGGTTCCAATAATACATAAAGTATTAACTGCAGCATATGTTGGCGCTAAATGAGGATGTTGTCCTGGTCCTCCGCCGAAACCGCCCAGCTCCGGATGTCGACATTTAACTAAAAAACTCACTACCTTATCCAATAATTCTTCTTCGAATTTAAAATTTAATAAATGTGCAGCATTAATTATCCAATATGTCATCCAAGGTCGTGACGCATCCAAACATTGATATGAAGGAGTCAAACGTTGTAAACTGTTCTCTAAATATCTAATATGTGCATCACGATAAATTTTGTCGACATCTCGTTCTAAATGTCGCAGCTGTTCGTATCGATCGAAACATTTTTCAACAATATATTCAGTTTCTCTCTAAAATGATAATATCAAAGTTTTTAACATTAAAATATTATAATATTGATACCGTATACGTAAAAGATAAACGTAGCTGCAAACGGAACTTGTATTTTATAGCAGGTAACCAAATGTAATAAAAACATTTTACTCTAAAAAACACAAATACCTAATTCAAACGCTCAAAGAACAAGTATAAATACAATTCTGAATTATGAATCAAACCATAATACTTGCTTACCTTAAGATATTGATATTTATTTGTGGGTAGGTATAATACTCTTATACTACTAGACAGGTTGGCAGATGTACCTACCTACATCATTGAGACCGAGAGATTAGAAAAATCATGATGCTGCAACTTCGAGACAAAAAATTACTTTTGTATCTAGGCATACGTAGTTCAACTCTAAAAGTGATATCAATAATTTTGGTTAAAGTTATAATTTTTCTATTTTCGTTTCCAAAAGGGTAGGTAGGTAGGTAAGGTAGAAAGTACTTTTAATTTTTTATTAGATTTATAAATTATAGCCACTTCTTAAAGAGATGTGTACAATCGAGACTTGTCCAGAACTAGGCCGATTAAGGTCAAGAGAGAGCACCACTGCAGAAAGCCTAAAAACTCAACTTTTCATTTTGTTACCTGATCTCGAGAAGTTATTGTTGAAATTGTCTCATCGTTGAATAATTCCTTTTTTAATTCCGTAAAATTGCGAAATTTCGCCATATTTATAATTTTTTTTAACTTTTTAGAAAACAATATACCTAAATAATTACGATTACGATTATTTATTTCTTTTTTGTTTTTAATAAAACAAGGGAGTGTTTTATTGCAAACAGAATCCCAGCCGGAAAAAAAATATCCGGCCGGGATTCTGTGTGCAATAATTCTGTGTGCACACGGACCATTCGTCCAATATTTTAAAAGGGCAGTCTTTCTGTCTTTCTTAATTCTTATTTATGAACAACAGGACGTAAAATTGTCCTTTCTTTTTAAACTGTCTTATTTTGTTCTTTTTTTAAATTGCCAATAATATTTCGACTTCAGAAAAGTCTCAACTAAAAGTGAATGATCTAATGATCGATGAAACTGGTGAAGAATTATTAGCAGGGTTGTACTACACGGCAAAAATTAGCAAAAACCTGAAAACTAAACAGCTGTTTTTTATGCTAGAGATAAACTCAATGTATTGACTTGTTTAAATGTCCAAATAGCGCTCCCAACAAATGTACCGACGAAGTACATATTTTTCTATTTTCAATTATTTCCATGAAATTTGATATTTTTGGATGTTGAGTTATTTTTAATCGGTTAATTAATTATTTATTTCAAATGTTAATACATGCGAAAACAACTTAATGATATTAAAATTAAATTTATATACATTTAATTTAATAAGGAATGTAAAAAATATATACAAAGTAGTAGTATTTACTATTAAATAATGCATCACTTATTTCGAATTAATTAAAATGTTATGATAAAATTTACTTTTAAAAAAAGGACTTTCAAAACTGTATAACTGAATTAGGAAATGGTATCGGTTATAAATTTTGAATAGGAAGCTAAATGGGATATATTGACCATAATTGATTCTGGATAATTGAATACAAATGACATCTAAATTTCTAAGACTTCGTGAGGGCACATTGAAAAATAAATTAGACATTAAACAGCTACTTGTCCTTTTTCCTTAAATGACTTTATGGATAAAGCTGAACGACAAATAAACTTTTCTATTCTCCAGACTCCAGACTTGGGAAATTTAGAAGTTGAAGTCTGTCAGTGTATCGAGGTAAATTAAAATTATCCTGCCAATTGAGGCGCCTTAAAGCGAAACGAATGAATTTTTTTTGAACCGATTCCAATCAAGAGATATGAGTAGCGTAAAATGGATTCCAGACTTGGCAAGAATATTCCAAAGTGGGACGAACAAAAGAAGAATAGAGAATTTTCATAACATATGGATCATTGAACTGTTTAGATTGCCTCTTCATAAAACCAAGAACACAAAGAGCATTACTTGTAACAAAATCGAAATATTTAACGAAATTCAACTTTTCACCCAACAAAACTCCAAAATCAGTGGTCTCTAATTCTCTTTTTAAAGAAAAGGATCCAACACTATATTGAAAATCAAAAATGTTTTTCTTTCTAAAGAATGACATTGAGTGACACTTATTAACGTTTAACGTTTGTGTACTAAAATTTTTTTTTACCCTAAATTAAAAAAAAAAAAAAATTGGATAACGGTTTTACTCACTTCAGTTTTTCCCCAAAAACAGCTTATTTTTGCAAGATTTCCTCAAATTTTTAATGTGTTCAGATTTTATGCGGTACCTATATGTTATAAATCAAAAAGTTTAGTTCCAACAATAGATTTTGAGCTCAACGTACGTAGAAGAATATGGTAATGATATAAATTTCTTAAAATCATTAGGGTGAAAAAAATTTAGTCTTAAATTTTAAATATTGTTGATTGCCACGTTAGCACAATATTTCTGAATTTCTTCAAATTTTCCTCAGAAAAAAACATTTTCCTCAAATTTTTCCCCACGTTTTTTTTAACTTTTTTTTTTTCCCCGGAAATTAAAAATTTCCTCAGTTTGGGGAAAAAATTCCTCAATCTGGCAGCCCTGGATTAGATAAG
Source organism: Hybos culiciformis (assembly GCA_964007475.1). NCBI lineage: Eukaryota > Metazoa > Arthropoda > Insecta > Diptera > Hybotidae > Hybos > Hybos culiciformis. The sequence continues at coordinate 69,408,112 of OZ023273.1, read as the reverse complement.
TAATCATATATCCAATTTGTTTCTGCAAAACGATGACTGCAATTTGAAATTCTTAAGTTTACTTTATGTGTCAAAATTTAACTATATCTATGATGAATAAGTCATCTGTTAATATGTCATCATAGTTGCCATTTTAGCACTTTTAGTGCTAGATTTAGCACTTTCTTTTCGCCCTAGCACTTTCTTTTTTTCAAAAAAGTGCTAGGTGCTAGTTTAGCACTTTTCTCTTAAATAGCACCTTTTTTAGCACATTTTAAGAATTCGAGGTTCTTTTATTTTGTCAGTGATACTGATATGTCACGTCATATCAAATATCTAATGCTTCGGTATTTTTTGCGCGGGTAAGATTTTTGATGGGTTTATTTTTTTACCCGCTGTTTTTTATTGACATTTATTGCTTTATTGACGTTTATTTTCATTTAGCACTTTTTTTAGCACCAAAAATAAAAAAAAATGCTTAGCACTTTTTCTAGCACTTTTAAAGGGGGGGGGGGGGGGAAGTGCTAAAGGTGCTAAACTGGCACTTTTCAAAAAAACCAAATGGCATCACTGTATGTCATATGTTATATGTCAAAATGTCAAATTCAAATTAAGGTGAAAACACAATTGGGGCGACAGCGTAACGACAGCGATATCGACTGTCAAAAACCATATATTTGTATGAGAATGAAACAATTGAGGCGATTTTTTTAAGGTGAAAACACAATTGGGGCGACGGCGACGGCGACAGCGATTTTTCATATAAAAAAATCGCCTCAATTGTTTCATTCTCATACAAATATACGGTTTTTGACAGTCGCTATAGCTGTCGCCGTCGTTGTCGCCCCAATTGTGTTTTCACCTTTATATGAAAAATCGCTGTCGCCGTCGTCGTCGCCCCAATTTTTTCACCTTTAAATAAAATTCATTCGAAAAAAGATTCAACGGCGATAACAAGTAATTATTTTTTAGGAAGCGCAGCAATTCGAGAAAATTATTAATTGATCAAAGGCAGCAAAAATGAAATAATTTAAATAAGTTAAAAAGTGAATTTTTTATACAGTCCACTAAATTGAAGTTGGAGAAGTTTCTCCATTTTTTGGTCCTTCTAACCACATAAAGAATTAGAATCAGTGTTTGAAAAAATAAAATTAGAATTAAAATCAGTGTTTGGAAAAAAATTAAATAAATTGAATTAAAGTGTGTGATTAAGAAAATTGAAAAACAAAAGCTTTAAATAAAAAAAAGATTTAGTGAAATTAGGAAATTCAAAGAGAAAAAAAATTGAAATAAACTGTACTGAAAAAAGATCCGTTAGAATTTTTTGGCTTTTTACTAATACAAAATAAATATAAACAAAAAAACCTAAAAATTATTTTTTTTATACTTACCGAAGTGACGCCTAAAAATAAATAAGAAAGTAAATAAAGCTTAAGAAATTTTTTAGTGTTTGTAATTTTCAGTTATAGAATTTAAAATTTCTATTTAAATTCTCAAGTAAATTAAGGATCACAAGCGTAAGTTTTAAAATTATTTTTCTTTACATTTTATTTAAAAATATTAAAAATGTCGAAAGAACCGGAAGAATTGGCAAGAGCTAGAGGCAGAGTGAAAGCGTCATTGACTAAGTTAGAAAAGTTCGCAGAAGGAATTAACAATGAAACTCCTTCATTGCAAATTGATGTTAAGTTAAGTAAGTTACCTGAAATGCTTATAGAATTCAAGAAAATTTATGATAATTAAAGCGGGTGTCTCAATTATGAATCGGAATTTGATGAATATGAAAATCGAATTGAAGTGGTGGAATTTAAATTAATTGAAGAAAGAGAAAAAAAACGAAATGAAGATGCTAACAAAATAGGTAATAATGAAAGTGAAGATACTGGTATGCTGGAAGTATTGAATCAATTTTTTTTTTTTTTTTTATTAAAGTTACCAAATCACTAGGTGGGATACCTTTTATACTTAAAGAAGTATGGATTTGGTAATGGGGATAGGAAATTTAGAAGGGATTAAAAAGTGGGACAGTTAGTAGATAATCATGTACACTCTTCTTAAAGCGGCGCAAGTCGTAAGTCAAACGTCCGTCAGCTGACGGGAACAATTTTGAAGGGAGAGCATTCCACATTCTCGAGGTGCGAATTGAAAACGAATCTCCGAAGCTCGTTCTATCACATCTGGGAATTTTTACGAAATATGGGTGTGACGTTGAAGCAGTACGTGTTTGGCGTGCAAATACTTGAAGTTGAGGAAGTAGGGCCTTTACTTCCAGGGAACACGTATCCATTCCAACAAGGTATTTATAAAAAATGGAAAGAGAACCTACATTACGACGGTGGTTAAGTGATGTTAATGAGCTGGTGGTTTGGTGATTGTTTATCAATCTAATAGCCCTTCTCTGAACTTTGTCCAGGTATTCAAGATGGGTTTTGGGAGCACCAGCCCATATATGCGAATTATATTCTAATTTCGGTCGTATGTAGGATTTGTAAATGTTTAAGAGATCAGAGGGGGAAAAGTATTGTTTACATCTTTTTAAAAAACCTAGACATTTAGCTGCGTTTTTAGCCGTTTCGAAAATATGAATTTTCCAGCTTAAATCGCTAGTTATTTTCGAACCTAAAATGTCAAGGCTTCCAGATTTGGCAATACTTTCTCCTTGAAAAGTAAATTGGGGATCGAAAGTTGACAGCTTTCTAGAAATTAGGCAGCATTGAGTTTTGGATGCGTTGAACTCAACTCTGTTGAGAAGACCCCATTGTGAAATTTTGGAAAGGTCGTGATTTATGCTACTTTGCAAAAAATTTCGTTTAGTAGTAACAGCATTTGAAGATGCTGATTTCCTATTAATAAAATCGTAGCATGCTACCAAGTTACTGTCATCGGCGAAGCTGTGGATGGGGTTGAGAGTAGATCGCAGCAGATCATTAATGAAGATTAAAAAGAGGGTTGGGGAGAGAACACACCCTTGGGGTACACCGGAGTTGATATTAAAAATATGTGACTGGTACCCATCCACAACAGCACGAATAGAACGGCCAGACAAAAAGCTGCTGATCCAATTGACAAAGGCTGATCCTAGACCCATTGATTTAACTTTAGAAATCAAAGCCGGGTGCCAGACTCGATCAAAAGCCTTAGCTATATCCAAAGCAACAACACAAGCCTCACCGGAGTTGTGAAGACTGATGTTGAGCTTGTCGGATAAATATGTCATCAGATCACCAGTCGATCTATTCGTACGAAAACCATATTGCTGGTCACTTAGCAATTTGTTGTCTTCTAGGTATTTTTTAACTTTAATGTTAATAAGGGATTCCATTACTTTGGAAAGAATAGAAGTAAGGGCAATAGGCCTGTAGTTAGAGGGATCGCATTTATCGCCTTTTTTTGGAATAGGCTGAACATGCACAACTTTCCACTTGGTGGGGTAAATGCCAAGTGAGTACGAAAGGTAGAAAAGGTTGCGCAGCGGTTTAGCTAGAACAGAGGCAGTATGTTTTAGGACCACAGCCGGAATACCATCAGGGCCAGTTGACTTTTTCACATTCAGATTTTTAAGAGCCTTTAAAACAGCACGTTGCCTAAAGTAAACTCTTCCAAAAGAAGAGTTTACTTGAGGCAAGACAGGTGGATTTTGAGCTGAAGCTGTGAGTGTTGAGTTTTGGCTAAAAAGTTTCGCAAACAAATTAGCCTTCCCAACCGAATCTGATATAATCCGGTCACCATCTACAAGGGGAGGAAAAGATGTAGGCGAGCAAAAGTTCTGTTGTACACTTTTAGCGAAGCTCCAAAAGCTTCTGCTATTTTTAGGAAGGTTTAATATTTCTTGGCGCTTCCTCTGGGTAAACAAAGCCTTCTGCTGACAACAAATCCTACTGCATCTGTTCCTGACCTCTCGCCAGTGCTTCAGTGAACTTAAAGAATTGTTTTGTTTATACTCACGAAAAGCATTATCTCTGTCGGCTATGGCCCTTGCACAGGTGTCATTGAACCACGGATTTTTAGTATTCGTTTTGTTTTGAACTTTTTTATGGGGAATGAAAAGCTTCATCCCTAGCAGAATACTTTCGGTAATGACAGCCGTGCAAAGGTCAACATCCCTCTCCAAGAAGCAGCGAGACAGATCCATCCGTCCAAGAAAACCAGCGAGTCCATCCCAATCAGCTTGGGAATAGGTCCATACCAGTCTTCCAGGAGCTTTAGATACACCTGCCCCACAATCAAGAGAGAAGGACGTGCTAACGAGACAATGATCGGAGTTTCCAAGGGGGGAACTAATTGAAGCATTATAATTATCTGGATTCGATGTCAGAAACAGATCCAAGAGATGGTGGCCCTGATGGTTTACATTTGGAATGTGGGTGGGTTCAGAAACAATTTGAATCAGATTATTGAGACTTGAAAAAAACTCTACATATCTGCCTTCGGGACTGTTGCGATTAGAATAACTGAGCCATGATACGTTGTGTATGTTGAAATCACCGAAGACCAAAATTTCAGACTCTGGGTTTTTCGCCAGAATCTGATTTATTTGGTCTGACAGCAAGTCGAACTCAACAACATGATCAGTGCCAGTCAGTTGCGGGCTCCTGTAAAGGAAGCAAAAATGGATGACGTGATTGTTAGTTCTTATTTTGAACCAAAGAAAATTAAATAAGGGACTTGAAGATTTTAATTCTTTAATAGGGTAACAAGCAACGTCATTCCTTATATAAACAGCGACTCCTCTGTGGGCAACGTATAAGGAGTGAAGATCATAACCTGGGACTGAAAAACGGTTGGGGTCTCCGTTGTCCAATACTTGGGTCTCACTTAAAGCTAGGACATTTGGCATAGCAGAGGCCAAATGGATTTGGACGGCTTGGAAATTCGCTTCCAAACCTCGGATGTTACAAAAATTTATAGAAAATTGTTTGCTCATCCCTACTCTAAGAAGTGTAAAAATTTTAAGAAAACTAGTTGGTTCCGATAACAAGCTGACGAACTACGAACCGGCGGTCAACAGTTTTTAGAGCCTTATTGACCTCCAGTACGGCAACGACAAACGAGTGAAGAATAGTGTACGGGGATAAGGGATAGGAGATACAGGAAGATTTGGTAACCGCGTCAAGTTTATTTATTGATTTTATTTTATTTCGAATAAAGTGTGTCGGACACGACTTTGTGTAAACATTAAATTTTATTTTATTAATATTTTTATTAACACTATTATTAATATTATTATTATTTTATTTTATTTATATTATTTTTTTTTTTTTTCTTTATAAAAAAAAAAAAAAAAAGGTCAAACACGAAACAATTAAAATTTAAGAAAAAAAAAAAAAAAAAGAAAAATATTATATTTTTTTTTTATTTTATTAATAAAAATCGAACTGTAAAAACAAATAAATTTTTAAAACAATTTAAAAGACGATTTAAACGCACACGATCTTCAACAATCAGAACACAACTGACAACAGCAAACCAGAAATTATTACTCGATCAACAACTAATGAACAAAAACAGTTTTCCGGTGATTATAAAAATTGGCCTACATTCATGGATCAGTTTGAAACTCTGGTACATAAAGAAGAAAGACTCACTGATATTCAAAAATTCACACATTTAAGACTATTTTTAACACCTAAACCGCTATTATTAATTCAGAATATGTTAGTTACAAAAGACAATTATGAAAGTGCATGGAATAAGTTATTGAAAAGATATGATAATAAGACAAAAATTGCTGCATCATATTTAGATTGTTTTTTTAATCAAAGGGCTGCAAAAGAAGGAACAGCAGAAGAAATAAGAACCATTGGTGATAATGTCGAAAATATTTTGTCGGGCTTAGACTCAATTGATAATTCGGCAAATTGTCGTGACATCTGGTTAATTTACATTTTGCTGAATAAATTAGATTTAAATACGATAAAGGCTTGGGCAGAAAAATCAAGTGAAAAATATGAAGCTGATTTAAATAATAAGAAGTTGTTTCCTTCGATATCAGAATTTTTGATGTTTCTCGATGAAAGAATAGCTGCGTTATAATCAATAGAGGATCAAAACCAGAAGAAAAATGTAGATTCCTCTAATAATAAAGTTAAGTCTCATGTGGTCAACAAACCAAGTAATGCTCAAGAATGTTCGGTGTGCAATTTATCGTCTCATCAGTTGCGACAATGTTTTAAATTCAAGAAATTACAAGTTCAAGAAAAGCGTGGCTTAGTGAGCAAAAATAAATTATGTTTTAATTGCTTATCATCAGGATATAATGCAAAAAATTGTAAGTCTGAAAAGAAATGTTCAGTATGTAGTAAACATCATCATACGTTGTTGCATGTTGAATTAAAACAAGAATCAATGTCAAGAAGTGCAAATAGTGATCAACGGGATTCTACTTCAAGCTCAGATGCGAATAATCAGATTCCAAAATTTGCAGCTACAAGTTTTCAAGGTCAAAGAAGTGACAATTTATTTATTCCAAGAAATAATTTTGAAGAACATCAAGCAAGTCAAAATAATGGAAGTAATTCAAAGCAAGTAGGGGCGAAAGAATTTAGATGCAACTTAGCCAATGGTGGTATAGCATTGTTGCCCACAGCACAAGTTGGTGTTGCTCATCCAAGTGGAAAAGTTTTACTCAAGTCCAAAGTTTTACTTGATTCTGGTTCGCAGGTTTCCTTTGTAACAGAAGAACTGGTGCAAGCATTAAAGTTAAGAAGAAATAAGTCACAAGTTACTTTAACTGGTTTATCCTGTGCAGGTTCAATCAACACAAAAGGTGTAGTTGATATTAAGTTATGTTCAATTTATGATAATTCTGAAATTATTATAACAGCTTATGTGCTCAAGATAATATCTGAAAAGATTCCAGCAAGTTCAATATATATAAATGATTGGTCATATTTTGAAAATGTAGAGCTAGCTGGTAATGAATTTAATGAACCAAGTAAGATAGATATTTTATTGGGTGCAGATTCTTTCTGTGAAGTTATTAAAGAAAAGAAAATAAGTAGTAACAATGGTAATCCATCACTAATAAGAAGGATGTTCGGCTGGGTGGTTGTAGGAAATATTATGAATAATGGAAATGTGTAATCTTTTAATGCAAAAATTGAAAATTATGAAGGTATTGGTGAATCATTAAAGAAGTTTTGGGAAGTTGAAGGCATTGAAGATATGGAACCACTTAAGTCACAAGAAGAACAATTTTGTGAAATAAATTAAAAAAAAAATGTTAAGATTGGGAAAGATGGTAATTTTATTGTATCATTACCATTTCGTTCGAATTCAGTTGATTTAGGATATTCATTACCGTCAGCTAAAAAAAGATTGAATTCTTTAGAAGGCAAATTATCAAAGAATATTAGCTATGAAAGTGACTACAAGAAATTTCTACATGATTACGAGAATATGGGTCACATGAAATTGGTACCAAGTGAACGGTTAGATATCGATTGTAAGCAGTCATACTATTTAGCTCATCATGCAGTTATCAAAACTGAAAGTTTAACAACCAAATGCAGAGTTGTTTTTGATGGCTCAAATAAAACAAGTTCTGGTGTATCACTAAACGAAAAATTGGCAGTAGGTCAGGGTGGTCCAAAATTTCGAAGGTGAAATTTTTTTAAGTCCTACTCTCTTATTTTGTTCCACTGCATTAAAAAATAAATCAGACAAAATTTGGAAACATTCCGATAATATTTAGAGGTGGCTCAATGCAGATGAAATTTGCATCATTGTCCAATATTGGGTACGTTTTCAAAAAATCAAACTTAACACAAATACATTGCTATTGTAGCAAAAAAAAAAAACCAAGTAACAATGAAACATATTCTTAACTTTAACTTTTAAATATATTCCTAACTGTAACCCAGAAAATGCAGTTCAACTGTTTGTGTTTGTTTTGATTTCACTACAGTTAATGTGATAGTTTGTATAAGTATAGAAAATTATTTTAAATTCAAAAAGTCATATTCGTTGTATTTAGAATAAATCTGTTACTATGGCAACTACAAGAGCCCAAACAAATATATATCTTCTTGGTTCCACCATAACTGAACTAACCGGTAGCAAACTACCTTAAATAGGTATGGCATTGGGTCTGTTTCTTCATCACCATGTTGAACTGAATAAAACTACTTCAACAACTACAATAGAAGAGATAACAAAATTTTGGCAAAGAGCCAGAATACCAGTGCAAGAACTCAGAAATTGTCAACCAAAACTAGAAAAACTATTTGAACAATGGAGGTTATTGAAGAAAAACAAAAATAGAAGCACAGTGACACAAAAGAGAAAAGAAAGCGAGTTTGTTTCCGAGTTAGATAATCTTTTCGACATAGCACATGCTAATGCATTGAACATGATAAACATTTCTCAAGATAAAGAGTTCTTGTTAGCTCAGCGTGAGAAAGGGAAGCGAGGCTCAATGCTAGGTGTAGACAAGCATCTTGAACAAATTGAAAAAAGGGCAAATTAAAAAAAACAGGCCAGTCTTAAAAGGTTTGAACAAATGGAAAAAAAATGTGAAGAAGTAAAAGCAACTGTGCAATTGGTTTCTTCGGAAGAATCAGATGAGCTCGAACAGGAAGAGGAAGAACAAGCATTATCATGTACAGTAAAAAAACGAAGCAAAAAGCGAATGAAAGTTATGTCAACATGTTTGGCAGCAGCTTTAGACAGAACAAAAGTTTCAGATCGCAAGGCTGTTTTTGTTGTTGCTGAAACAGCAAAAAGTTTGGGTTGTGAAATTGATGACATTACTCTAAGCAGAAGTTCTATTCGACGAGAAAGAATGAAACACCGTTCTCATTTGTTTCAGCGGCTGAAAAAAGAATTCCAGGAACCTAATGCTAAATTAACAGTTCACTGGGATGGTAAACTGTTACAAAACTTAACTGGGAAAGAAAAAGTCGATAGACTTCCTTTCATAGTATCAGGAGAAAGTGTTCATCAATTACTCATAGTGGCCAAACTTGCATCAGGTACAGGAGAAAATCAAGCTGTTGTAGTTCATGCAGCTTTGGAAGACTGGGGCTTTGCTGACAAAGTGTCTGCTATGTGCTTTGACACAACGAGCGTGAATACTGGCAAGAACAATGGCACATGCGCCTTATTGGAACAAAAAATTGACAAGACACTACTATATTTGGCATGTAGGCACCATATCATGGAATTGATTATTGGTGCAGTTTTTGAAAAATGCATGGGATTCTCTTCAGCGCCAGAAGTACTTCTTTTTAAAAGGTTCCAAGCCTATTGGGAGTTCATAGATAAGAATAAGTACACAACAGGAATCAATAACAAGGATATTTTGGCCCAAGTGGCTGATATAAAGGAAGATAGAATTAAATTTGCTGAAAAATTACTGCAGGGTTCCCACGTAAGAGAGGATTATCGAGAATTTCTGGAACTAATTTTAATATTTCTTGGTAAAACCCCTTCTCGGGGAATCAGATTTATGACACCTGCTCGGTGGATGTCAAAAATATTGTATAGTCTTAAAATATGGATGTTTAGTTGCCAGTTTACAATCACTGCAAGAGAGGAAAAAGGATTGCTAAAGGTATGTGTATTTGCTATACATGTGTATTTAAAGGCCTGGATGACAACTCCGTTATCTCAAACTGCACCATACAATGATTTTAATTTAATGAGATCTCTATTGCAGTATAAAAAGATTGATAAAGAAATAAGCAACGTTGCGTCTGAAAAACTAGCCAATCACTTCTGGTATCTATCAGAGGATGTTGTGGCCTTAGCTCTTTTTGACAATCAAGTGCCTCATTGCACTAAAAGGGAAATGATAAAGGCTATGAAAGAAGTAAATTCAAAAAATTATCTTGAAAAACGTCCTGTCATTGAGCTGAATACTTTTATGAACATAAAATTCGAGGAATTTGTAACAAAGCGATCAGCTTTATTATTTGAAAGAATGAGTTTACCCGATACTTTCCTTCGTGTAGATCCTCAAATATGGGAGCATCAGGAGGATTATCACAAAGCCTTAAAAATTGTCAAAGAAATTCAAGTTGTTAATGATCATGCCGAAAGGGGTGTAGCCCTCATAAAGGAGTTCAATGGAAAAATAACACATAATGAAGATCAACTGCAATTCTTGTTACAGGTAATCGAAGAGCACAGGCGAGTTTATCCTGACTGCAAAAAGAAGAGATTTTAACAGGTGCTGGCATAAAACCCTTTTCATGATTTTTTTTTCTACTTTACAAAATAAGAGTCAATCAAAAATTATTTTTTGATATTTATATTTCGATTCGTAAAAGATAACTTTTAATTCAAAGAAAAAAAAGTCGTATATGTAGAAATTTAATCAAAATACAATAAAATAGATAAATAAAAAAAAACAGATTTTTAATTGATGAACTTTCGAATTTATCTACTTATCTATACATATATATTATCGTTATCTTCATAGGTACATGAGTCAAATCTGAGTTTCTCTTAAATTACTTATGAGTTTTTTTGCTTAATGTACTTTTGAATAGTGTTGCCGAAAATATTGCAGTTTGAAGAGGATCGTGACGATATTCCTCATCCCATAATTCAAATGGACAAAATTCTTCTTTTTCGAAAATAATTCCTTTTTTAAAATTCACTATGGACAAAATTCACTATGGAAAAAATTTATCATGGACAAAATTCACTATGGAGAAAATTCGCTATGGATAAAAATTCACTATGAAAAAATTCTTTTTGTAAAATTCTACATTTTTATTAAAATTCAATTCACTCTCTGCGTTACACCGGTATCACGACAAGGACGTGGTGAGTTAGTCGGTCCCCACCTAACCTACTCTAAATTGAAAAAATAAAGAAACAACGTAAAATATAGGTAGGTATCGCATTGTAGGTTGATTTATATAAATTTTATATTAAAACAAAAATAGGGACAAAATTCTTTAAAAAAATATTTTTAATTAAAAAAATTAAAAAAAAAATCGCGCGATTTTTTTTTTAATTTTTTTAATTAAAAATATTTTTTTAAAGAATTTTGTCCCTAATGAATTTTGTCCCTAATGAATTTTGTCCATAGCGAATTTTGTCCCTAATGAATTTTGTCCATAGTGAATTTTGTCCACAGTGGATTTTGTCCATAGTGAATTTTGAAAAAAGTATTTTCGATAAAGAATTTTGGCATAAGGAATTTCGTCACCAACCCGTTTGAAGAAGTAATATAACTTCAAATGTGTCTCAAAATGTGCGATCAAAATGTGTCTTTCTTTCAAATGTTAGCCCTTCATGCTCCGGAGAAACCATTTATAATTATATTCACAACTTGATGACACCAGAAGTCCTTAAAATCGTTAAACTACAATCTAGGAACGAAAATGAATACTTATCTTTCAAAATTTTCTGCTCAAACACTGACTTTTCGAAAATCTCCGATTCAAATTTCTGGCCAAAAGACATGATTGCTCATGAATATGTAAATAAACGCAACAATCCTTTTCACAATCACTTGACAACCCAAAAGCAGATAAATCGGGGCACCTAAACATATATTATCAAAATGTTCATGGTCTAAGAACCAAAACTCATCAAATATTTACATCTACATCTAACTCTAATTTCGAAATTTTAATTTTGACCGAAACATGGCTGAACAATGATTTCAACGATTCCGAACTTTTCTGCTCAACTTACCAAGTATTTAAGCGTAATCGTTTCAATGACAGCAACATTTCAACTGTCGGTGGAGGCATTGCCATAGCGGTTAAAAATTATATTAACTGTAATTTAATTGATATTCCCTGTAGTGGGGACTTAGAAATTTTGGCTGTAAAAATTAAACTTAATAATTATTATTTGTATATTTTAATATTTTATATACCACCCCGAAGTGGAATTGTGCGACAAAATTTACATGATAATGTAATTAAAACTTTGGATTTTGTAAATGAAAGTGTCTCACAGTCTGACAGAATACTGCTTGTTGGAGATTTTAACCTAGCATCTACCTCCTGGACTGCCGACGACGAAGGTGACTTTTTAATTCCTGACACTTCTTGCCAGGTTGAAACGTCGCTTCTCGATTTTATAACTTCTCTTAATTTCAACCAATTTAACTCAATTAATAACCAAAACGGAAAGATATTGGACTTAGTCTATGCTCTTAACATTCCTTCTATTTCAATTTGTCGTTGTTCCGACCCACTAACCATAGAAGAGACCCACCATCCTTCTCTCCACATAACAATGGATATGGAACAACCTCATACTCTCTCATATGAAAACACTTATTCTTTTAATTTCAACAAAGCTGATTTTGGGAACATAAAAAATGATCTAAATAGTATCAACTGGTCATTTATTAACAACATGAACATGAACCAATGTACTACAGAATTTTATAAAATAATTTTTAAATTATTCCTAGATCACGTTCCTTTTAAAATCAATCACCCAGATGAAACAGTTCCACCGTGGTATACAGCTGGTTTAAGATCTCTACGCAATAAACGAAATAAAGCTTGGAAACTGTATTGTGTTTGTCCAAATGAATTGCTTTTATCGGAGTATCAGCGAATCAAGGACGACTTCAACGCTTTGTCTGGTGAATGCTACACCAATTACCTTCGAGAATTGCAGAGTAATCTTAAGATCAAACCTCAAGACTTTTGGAAATTTATCAAGTCTAAGAAATTTTCAACAACCTATCCTTCATCACTAAATTATAATGGTATCTCAAGCGATAATAGTTTCATAATCTCAAACCTGTTTGCTAACTTCTTTAGCACATCATTTTCTACTAATAACTCTTTTTGCCCTCCTAACACAGATCACATTCCCTCTTATACTTGTTTATCAAATATAAACTTTCAAATTTCTGACACCGAGCTATCCAAATCTATATTAAACTTAACAAGTACCAACACCGTTGGCCCAGATGGGATACCAACAGTTTTTCTAAAGGAGTGCTCAAATGAACTAATTGAGCCCCTAAAAACTTTGTTCAATAAATCCATTCGAACAGGTACTTTTCCCGATATTTGGAAGATTTCTTACATAATTCCAATTCACAAAAAGTCATCAAAGAATGATGTGTCAAATTACCGGCCAATTGCTCGACTATCCGCTATCCCTAAACTTTTTGAGTCCATTATTTCAAAGAACCTGCAATTCCACATTAAATCCATAATTTCCCCTAAACAACATGGTTTTTCACGTGGTAAATCAACAACCACTAATCTTCTCGACTTCACGTCTCAATGTAACAAAGCCTTTACAGCTGGCAATTATATTGATTGCATATTTACTGACTTTTCCAAAGCATTTGACAAACTCTGTCACAAGACCCTGGCCCTAAAATTAAATAAACTCGGTTTCAACTCCAACTTTGTCATTTGGACACGCAGTTACTTGTCAAATCGTTGCTATCAAATTTTATTCAAAAATGTTCTTTCTTCTCCTTTCTTGGTAAACTGCGGTGTCCCGCAGGGAAGCCATTTAGGACCAATTTTCTTTATATTATTTGTAAATGACCTTCCGAATGTGTTGACGTCGTCGGAAACGCTGATCTACGCTGATGATGCAAAGATTTTCAAAGAAATTAAAAATACATCAGACTGTTCAAGCCTTCAGAATGATCTCGATCTATTCTTGGCTTGGTGCAACTCCAATAATCTTCACTTAAACGCTGAAAAATGCAGTGCTATGTCGTTTTCCAGAAAAAGGACTTCATATAACTTTCAATACCACCTTGGTACCTCAACTTTATCTAGAGTTGACGAAGTATCCGATCTAGGAGTCGTACTTGACAAGAAGCTTGACTTCAACTTACATATTAATAAATTAATAAACAAAGCATATCGCACTTTGGGTTTCATCAAAAGACAGTCCTATGAGTTTAACGACCCATATGTGATGAAATTATTGTTTGGTTCGTTTGTTCGCCCAATTCTTGAATATTCATGCCAAGTCTGGAACCCTTTCTACAATGTACATTCACGAAGGCTTGAATCTGTCCAGAGAAATTTTCTACGATTTGCGCTACGTCGCTTAAATTGGACTGATCCGCAACACCTACCTCCATACTCTGACAGACTTAAGCTACTTAATATGCCGAGCCTAGAGGCAAGAAGATTTTACTTGTCGTTTTGCTTCCTACATAAAATCATATTGGGACGCACGATCGGAGACTGTATCCTTCACGACATGAGTCTAAATGTACCTCAGAGATCTCTACGGAATCATCAGTTCCTATACATAAGACCGTGCAGGACTGAATATGGCTTGAACAGTCCCTTAAATCAATTATACAGAACATACAATCGATTTTGTCATCTGTTAGACTTATATAGCTTTGAGAGTCTTTGTTTCAGGAGTAATTTTTTTTTGATGTGGGAGAGAGGTAACACTGCCTGATGTTGTGGTCACGTGATGCGTGTTGTATTTGTTGTTGTTTCCTTGCTATATAAAGTGTTTCTTGGGACACAGACAATGGATACTAGGCATTGTTATATTTTTATTTTTTTTCCACATGAATATACACGTGTATGTGTGGGTATGTGTATATACATATGTATATATATATATATGTATGTATGTGTATGTGTATGTGTGTATTGTGTTTACATATATGTCTTATTGTTTGGTTATGTACATGTATGCAAGTGCATGTTGTATTGACGCTTACTGTGTATTACATTATATTATATATTATTTATATTTATAATTATGCACTATGTTTAGATATGTAAGATAAATCATATATATAATTTTGTACCTGACGCTTGTAATAAGTAACTGAAATGAAATAAAACTTAAAAATAGCTTACTTGTGACCATTTTATATATAAACCGTCAGCTTCAAACAACGATATCGTAAAACTAGAAATATTTTTAAAACTTTGAGTAGAAAATAGAAATGAAAGTAAATAACATTTTCGTATTGCTGTTTAAATATCATTTTTATTAGATTTAACTTCCAAAATTTCAAGAAATTAAAATTCTATGTTTTTCCCAGCTTGAGTTTTGTTTTATTCTACATCATGTATGGTTTATAAAAATAAACTGAACTTTGAGTGTGTTGAGCTACCTTTAAATATTAAAACTATGAGCTGAAACTTCACAATAATTGTTTTTTACATAAATGGAACCAAATAGAAGGGTAGGCAATAAAAATCCCACTTTTTTTTTTAAAGGGCTTTGTTTGGACCACCCTAATGTCTGGTACAATAGTTCAACGTGATCTTCAATCAATTTTATTAAATTTCAGATTTTATAAAATAGCGCTATGTAGTGATGTCGAAAAAATGTATAGACAGATATGGATTAATGAAAGAGATCAAGATTACCAGAGAATAATTTGGCGTGGCAATTTGAATGAAGAAGTCAAGCATTATAATTTACGTACAGTCACTTATGGCACATCAAGTGCACCATTTTTTAGCGACTCGATGCCTAAAAGAAGTGGGCAATCGTTGTAAATTAAGCCATCCAATATCATCAAAGGCAATCATTGAAGATTTTTATGTGAATGATTTTATTTCTGGTGCTGCAAATGAAAAAGAAGCAATAATGTTACAAGAAGACGTATGTACCATTTTAGGTAGTTAAGGGTTTCCTCTAAGAAAATGGACATTAAATTCAGCATTTGTTTTAGAATCAATTCCCAATAATGATTTAGCAAATCCACTTATGAAAATTGGTGACGGAAAAAGTGAAATTAAAATTTTAAGTTTATATTGGCAATCAAATGATGATTATTTTACATTCAAAGTTAAAATAAGTAATGAAACTAAATGTACTAAAAGGAGAATGTTATCAGAAGCGTCCAAGATTTTTGACCCACTTGGTTTTGTTTCTCCGGGTGTAGTTACTTTCAAGATATTATTCCAAGAATTATGGCACAATGGTTTAAGATTCGCAATGATTTAAAGATATTCGAAAATTTAAAGATATCAAGATGGGTTTTTACTTCAACAATTGAATTTGAGCTGATTGGATTTTCAGATGCTTCAGAAAGAGCCTATTCAGCAGTTCTGTATTTAAAGGCAACTAATGAGGGTAATGAAATGAAAGTTAATTTATTGATGGCGAAGACAAAGGTGTCGCCACTAAAGAAAATGTCAATACCTCGCCTTGAGTTATGCGGAGCTTGGTTGTTAATGAAGTTATATAAGTTTTTGAGATCAAAATTACAAATTCAAAATAATAAAGTTATAGTTTTTACTGATTCGTCAGTAGTTTTAGCCTGGCTCTCATCACATCCAAGTAAATGGAAGCAATTTGTAGCATTCAAGACGTCTCAAATCATTGAAGTTTTACCAGCCGCAAGGTGGAAGTATGTTTCTTCCAAACATAATCCTGCAGACTGCGCGTCAAGAGGTATAACGCCAGAAGCATTAACAAGCCATAAATTATTATGGCATGGACCAGATTGGCTTGCCAAAAAACAAGAAGAGTTCCAAATTTAATCAAAGTATTATTCAAGAAGAGGAAAGAAAATCACAATCAGTTTCTTTTTATGTTTCCACACAAAATGATGTAATAAAACAATTATTTGAAAAATGTTCCAGTTTTTCTAAAATTTCAAGAATTGTATGTTATTGTAGAAGATTTTTAACACAAAGTAAAAAGCCTCTTTATATAACAATTAAAGAAATGCAAGTTGCTGAAAAATTTTGCATAAAATATGTTCAAGAAGATAGTTTCAGTCAATCTAATTAAAAATAATAAAGCTAATGAAAAAAGCAAATTTTTGCAAAACCTTTTACCTTTTGTTGACAAAGAGGGTATTTTACGGAATCGAGGCAGACTAAGAAATTCTGATTATTCCTATGATATGAAGCATCCAATAGTTTTACCTAAATATCACAAATTATCCAATCTATTAATTAAAGAAAACCATGTCAAACATCTTCATGCAGGTGTTACGTTTTTAATGAATATAATTAGGCAACAATATTGGATTATTGGTTTAAGAGTTTTGGTAAAGCGAATAATTTATAAATGTACTGTTTGTGTCAGGTATAAGGCCACAACATGCCAACAGTTAATGGCAGATTTGCCAGCTGAGCGTATTAATCCAAGCAAGCCATTCGCTCACACCGGGATACAGAGGCGCGTTATGACATTATGGTGCCCTAGGCAATTAAAATTTTTCTACATCAAAATTTACATGAACTAATAAACAATTTTAATATAATAAGGATTGCTTTCTTTAATTCATATACATATATTTCTTTATTGATTTATGTAACCAAATTATAAATAATGAATAGAAAAAGAACTGAAAAAAATTAAAATAAAATAATTAAATAATTAAAAATTAATAAAAAAATTCAATTATACACTTAGAGCTGGAGTGGCCCACCAAGCTAGCGGAGTTTCCCGATGGGCAGTGCCAAAATCCGTTGTCTGAAATTTGAATGTTTCTTTTAACCCAGCCTGTTAACTTTTTTTTAAGCGTAGAAAATTTTTCTATATAAATAAAAATTTTGATTTCCCGGTCCTAAATTATTCCCAGTCACAACGATACTTTTCTCACTTTATGCTCCACAAATTCATCAATAAATCAACAAAATTAATTTTTCTTGTGCTCCCTTTCAATACATACTAAAATTTGAATATACAAAATAATCTTATGTGACTTGTCACAATCTAAGATTTTTCTGTTTTAAAAGAGTTAAAGGTAGCAGACAACTGAAAATTAGTTTAAAGTATTACATGTAAAAAAATTATTTAGTATTTTGGTGCCCTCCAAATCATGGTGCCCTAGGCAATTGCCTACTTTGCCTACGGTGTAACGCGCCGCTGCCGGGATAGATTATGCTGGACCATTTACCATAAAATAGAATAAGGGTAGACGTTCCAAAACAGACAAGGCATATTTAGCAGTATTCGTGTGCTTTAGTACAAAGGCAGCACATTTGGAATTAGTTAGTGATATGTCAACTGAAGCATTTATTGCTGCATTGCGACGATTTATTGGAAGAAGAGGTTCACCAACCAACGTTTATAGTGACCATGGAAGTAATTTTGTTGGTGCAAAACGAAAGCTATTACAAATATACAATGATTTACAAATAAATTCAGAATTAGTTGGTAGTTTTCTGACACAAAACATGATAAAATGGAAGATGTTTCCTCCAGGGGCTTCATATCAAGGTGGGCTATGGGAATCGTGTGTGAAGTCAGCCAAGATTCATCTGAAGAAGGTTATCGGTGATCATGCACTTACCTTTGAAGAATTAGCCACACTTATTATCCAAATAGAAGCTCAACTTAATTCAAGACCACTTGTACCCTTGTTCGATAATGATACCGAAAATATAGAGGTACTTACACCAGGTCATTTTTTAATAGGGTCAGCATTAACTTCTATACCTGACCATGAAGTATCGGATATTAAAATTCCAATTCGAGATAGATGGAGGTTAATTACTAAGATGCAACAAGACTTCTGGAAGAGATAGAGAAGAGATTATCTAAACAATTTACAATCCCGAAAGAAATGGCAGCATGATAAAGAAAATTTGAAAGAAGGTGATATTGTGTTAATAAAGGACAACTTGCCACCAACATATTGGGGATTAGGTTAAATACTAATTGCAAATAAGGCACCTGATGGTCAGTGGCGTAGCTAGAAATTTTAGGCCCTTATGCCACAATGATGGAAGGGCCCCTGTGAAAAAATGTAAAAAGTATTTAAGAAAAACAAAAAAATTCTTTATAATTTTTATAATACCTATATTATAAAAGTAGTAATAATAATAATAATAAATAATAATAATAATAATGAGTATATTAAATAACTAAATTAAAATTTCTTTTTTCTAGCTTTTGCACTTGCAAAATCGTTAATAAGATCATTTATTTCAATTTTGGCAGCTTCTTTGTGCTCAATACATATTAGCGACAGATCACGTAATTTACCTTGGCCGATAGAATTTATTTTGTACTCCTTTATGATTTTTAATTTGCTGAATGTTCTTTCCACACTAGCAACTGTGACTGGTAGAGTAAGAAATAATAAATATACTTTTGAAAACTCACTCTTCAAACAACCATATTTTTCCAGAAGTAAAGTTCAAAATTGTCTAATAGACATTGTAGCAGTCAAATCTTTTTTAAGAGAGAAATTACTTGTATGTACTGATAAGAGAATTGGTCAGATATAATTTTAGAATATTTTTTTGAAAGATTGTCACATTTTTTTAATATTTCTCTTTCCGGTAACTGAATAATGTTTTTTGGTATAAAAATTAAACAAGTTTGTTATAGTTCTTATCCCTGTAAATCTCTGGTTAATTTGGGCAGTTATTTTATCCAAAACGTAATAATAAACATTGTAAAGGAAAAAATGTTTTCTCATTTAAAGGAATGTTTTTATTTACTTTCTTCTTTATAGTTATTCATCTTATGATGGATGGATCTTGGGATGGACATCTATGTTGTCCAAGACATCTGAGGCCTATGTATTCCCTAATCTATAATGACCACAAGCATGTCATTATAGAGATCCTATTGTCTAGGCTGTATTCAGCCAGTTTGTCCTATTAGAGCGGGACGCGCTTTCGTTTTGGCTAAAGAGCCGGATATTCCATTTAAAGCTTGGAACAGCTTGGTATATTAAATAGGCTTACCAAGCCTTCTTACCTGTACTATATAGCTCAGGGAAGCCGTTTATAAAAAGGTGAGATATCTATTTGAAATCAAATTTCTATCTGGACTTTATTCTAAAAACTTATCATATTTATACAAAATCTTATATACTTAAATTTCTTAAATTCTATATACAATTTATGTACATAATAATAAATTTTTATATACAATATTATTTACTAAAATCAGATTCATATCAAATTATTATTTTTATTATTTTGACTTATTAATTAGTGATTGGTCACCCAATCAAATTTATTATAATTTACCGTAATCTTAATTCTATATTATTTTAGGGTTCAACAAGATTTTAATAATTTTATCAATTTAGTTTTATTTCGATTTTGGTAATGATAATATCATTACAACATTAACTTTGAAATGATGATCTCTGTTTTTAAATCTATAATCAGAAACTAATTCATCAAAATGACATTTAGATATTCGCAAGTGTTTTGACTCAAACATAGTATTTATTTCAGAACTGTATTACAAGGGGGCCCCTAAAATTAGAGGGCCCCTATGCCTTGCTTACTGTTGCTATATGGTAGCTACGCCACTGCTGATGGTTTGGTTAGATCAGTTACCATCTACGAATAAATACTAAAGGAAGAGTAAATCCAGCTCTAGCATGAAGTATCACTCTTACATATATTAGTGAGACCAATACATTTACAGTACACGGTGTTTTGTATAATATCACAATATTTCTTACCTTTGCTGTATCTCCGAAACGGGGCCTTTGTCCCAAGAACTGATTTCAGTTTTGGAAGTTTGGGCACCGCCTCTACCCCTTCCAAGTTTAAGCCGGTTCTGAGTGGTTCACATAAACTGCACTTTAGCCTTATTTTTTATTCCCGGTTTCCCTTTTTTTCCTCGAAGCTTAGAAGCAAAAAAATTCCTAGGGGTTTCAGGGAGGCGACAGCTGTCACCCATTCAGCATACAGCTTCCTATTTTAAACATTTTTATGCATTAGGGCCATATCTCTGATTTGAGTTTTATGGCGACTCTACCCCCTCAACAAGTTTCAGCCAAATCGAGCCACACGTAAGCTTCACTTACGCCTAGAGAAATTTTTGGAATGCATTGACTTTATTTTGAAATAGAAATAATTTTACACCTAACCTAATCCAAGTCCTCTGACTAACATTTGATTTTAAAAAATTAAGCCAATTACTCTGTATATTTTCTTATCTGACGTTTTGGTGCAATTTTTTTTTATGTTTTCCCCCCAACCCCCGATATTTTTCCCTACAAATTTAATTTTTTTTTTTTAATTTTTAATAAAATATTACTAATTAAAATGTATGTAAAATGTAAAATGTATTAATAAAATAAAATTTTATTAAACATATTTAAAAAAATAATATTTAATAAAAATAATATTTAATAGAAATAATTTTAAAGATACTTACCTATGAGAAGAAATTCCATAATTTTTATTATTTCCACTTACCTTTATGTTTGCACCCTTTTACGCAACACTTCATTATCTCCAATTTTAATTATTATTTTTATTAATATGAATTAATTATTTCATTTTTAATTCCTTTCTTTTATTTTAAAATTATTGGAAATTAATAATTATCCAATTGTGATTTTGATTTTTTTTTTGTTTATTTAAAAATATTGGAAGTAATTAGAAATCTGAAGCGAGCTAGCCGAAGAACTTAAGTTTGAATAAAAGTTCAACTCGCAGATTTAAAAATTTTCAAATCAGAAAATTTAGTTCGAAAATAAAAAAATCTAGAAAAATTAAAATAAATTTAAGAATGAGTTGATACATGAGCTTGAGAAATGTGAAGACTAGACAAATCGTCTACGTTTGCCGCAACAGTTTTCCAGAAAAAGAAGAGTATTTAGCATTTGGTTTTCTAATTAGGTATATTTTTAATTATTTTTTTACTTTGAACGGGTTTTTAAATTTATGATATATTATTTTTCGTCTAAACTGGAAGCAATTTGTGAATTGAGTTGATTTTATCCGGTTGTTTAAGTCGCTATTGACAGATTGCTCCAATAAACTAATTTGCTCGCCAACTCAACGTCATTGTATAAGTTTTTTTTTTTGAACATTTTGACATTTTGGTGCAAAAAAAACATATGTGAAGTACGTCAACGTTTATAGAATAAAGAAAGGAATTTCTTCATCCATATATACAACATCCTTGGTTACCATTAAAACAGCCAAGGGTATGTTGCAACGTCCCATTACGAAGATTTGGAAGTTGCCTGTTGCTAATGACGGTTAAGAACGTTGTACCAAACTTCTCAACGGCTGGGAGAATGTTTCTGCAAAACGATGACTGGAATTTGAAATTCTTAAGTTTACTTTATGTGTCAAAATTTAGCTTGTCATTATATTATTTATATATCTATGAATTTTCTAGTTAGTCTAATTTTACTATATCTATGATGAATAAGTCATCTGTTAATATGTCATATGTTATATGTCAAATTCAAATTAAATAAAATTCATTCGAAAAAAGATTCAACGGCGATAACAAGTAATTATTTTTTAGGAAGCGCAGCAAATCGAGAAAATTATTAATTAATCAAAGGCAGCAAAAATTAAATAATTTAAATAAGTTAAAAAGAGAATTTTTTATACAGTCCACAATTAACAAAAGCTGAATGAAACCCCATTTAGTCCAAATTAGGGTTTTGTGGTATAATTTCTCAAAAGCTTTCGAAAAATCTGTAAAAATACAGTCGACATAATTTCCGGAAAGAAATTTACTATTACAAAAAGACGTGAAGTCTAAAGGTTAGTGGTAGTTGACTTCCCACGAACGTTCACAATCTACCAATTTACTAATATTTGATTTATTTTTCACAAATTTGGTCACAATTGTAAAAATATTTTTATCTTCACAAATCTAGTTTTATTTTAATTAATTATTTTATTTCTAATAAGTGAAAATTACGTTCACGATTCTTTTAATATATAGCTACCGTTTAGGTTGAACGAAAGATTATTTTTGATTCTTTTTTCATTATTTTTGCTATTACAAAACTCATTCTTATAATTTATTTATTAAGTTTCAAAATATTTCTCATGAAATAAGCTTGCATCGGCCCTTATTTGCACAAGTGTATAAAATTCCTGGGAAAAAACATACAATAAAATAGTTTTATTATGCTAAAATGCATTTATTTATCAACCACAGTTCTCAAATATTTTATTTTTATAAATTTGTGATATTATAAATTTGTGATATATTTTCGGCCCACTGTTCTTCCATGCTTTAATTTATGATTTTAATTATATATAACACTAAATGGGACTATCAACCTCTACGCTGATCACTCATCATCATCGTTATTGCATGAAAGTATAGATACTATTGTTGAACAATATGAAGAAGACTTTACTACCTTATATATAAATTTTAAAGTTTAAGCAAATCTGTGTTATTAGTAACTACATAAACTTTTTTTGTCTCTGTCTGAACATATTATAAAAAACACATGCACATAAAACACATAATAAAACACTTAATAATGAATAATAATAAACTCAGACTAAACATCCGCGATCGACTGTTCGATCTTCAGATCTTTTATGGTCGATCCCCATTTGCATATGAGCAACTAGTGTTAAATTCTACATCATTTAACCTCGTATGCGTTAGATTTCATTCCGTATTAATATCTGTGCTTCACACAAACATAATTTTCTTTATACCCTATTAAACAAAAAGCAGTGAAACACCATTGTTTCATCAGTGAGCTTTGTTTTTTTCTTCGATGAATTTACTAGTGAATTATGAATGGGCTTGGGCAAAATTTCATTGGTTTCCCCTTCTAATTACTACTACATACAAACATCTATCTCTTTTAACATGAAACAAAACATGCTTACATTCATTAGTATTTCACTAGTGTTCACTACCTACCATCACTGGTGATCACTACTTACCATCACTAGTGAACACTACCTACCATCACTAGTGATCACTACCTACCATCACTACTTTTTCACTATTTTCTTCATTGCTTTTCACTACCTACCTTCACTATTTTTTCACTACTTACCTTCATTGTATATTCACTGCCTACCTTCAATAGTTTTTCACTACTGTATTCATTGCTTTTTCACTACCTACGTTCATTGTTTTTTCATCACTTACTTACCTTCACTGCACTTTCATTACCTAACTTTTTTGTTCTATTAACAATAAATGAAACATATTTGGTTGATCCTCGAACAAATTTTAAAATTAAAACATTATAAATGTGGGTGGCCAGATACCTTTATTTATATCGATTCTAACTTTAAAATTTGTTCGAGGACAAACGCTTTGATTTTTAAATGAGTGAAAAAAATTATTATATTCTTTTTTTTTTTGTTCTTACAATGCCTATTATGGGCTTTTAATACACTTTTTTTAATTTGTGATTCAAAATTATTAACACCTATTTGGGATCCACAAGCATCTGAAAGAAAAATATACCAATTTAAAATTTATTAACATTAGTAATATAAATTGTTACCATATAAAATTGTTTTAAATAAGGCTTCTTTTGCCTGCACAACCATTTAAATTGAACTCAATATACACAGAATCTACCGCTATTTTCCGTAGTGCCTTGTCAACACAGCTTTGATCCGCGCTCCTATATCTTCTTAGGTATGTTATCTAGAACAAATAAAAAAAAAATAACATTCTCAAATTCAGAATAATTGCCTCTTATTTTTTTTTTATATTATTTTAAAATTATATTTTTTTATTTAAATTTTTAAAAATAAACTTTAGTTTCTTCCAACCAAAAAAAATTTTTTTAACACGTTTTTTTATTTTTTTGGAATTCGTGTTAAAGTGAGATAACAAAATTGAAGAAAAATATTGCTATCAATGTGTCTTACTTTTTCAATAAAAATTCACTGATGAATCACCAGTGATTCACTATTGCTTAGTACGTTATAGTAAATAGTAAATACATTCAAGTTTTTTTATATATAAGATGTAAAAAAACCAACACATTCATAATAAAACTAATTTACATGTATTTGTGACCGATGAAACTGGTGAAGAAATTTTAGCAGGATAATCAATTTTGTTATATAGAATATTTTATTTTTTTGTATATATGCGCTACTTCTGTTATATATTTTTTTCTAATCTTTTGTCAATTGAAAATAGACGCTCAAATAAAAATTAACGTACAAAAATTCAGAAACAAGGTTTTATTTCAGAAAGAAACCAAATTCCTACTTAGAAATCATCAAATTCATCACAATTTATGGTCCTTCGAAACGGATAAAAGGATTTCTGTAAAAGTAGGAACAATATGGCACCTAAGGCAGATCAAGCATTAACAAAACTCAAAGAACTTGAGAGTTCATTGGACACACGTGCAGAAAAAGCTGAAGTTTATCAAATTTTATACAAAAATTCAAAAGGCACGCTATCTTTAGGTGCATTAAATCAAGGTTTAAGTAAAATCGAACAATTAGAATCTCAATTCGAGGAACAGTATCTTAGCTATAAAACCATTTTGTTAGACTATTACAGCGACGATGTTGAGAAAAGGAAAAAAGCCGAAGAACGATACGTAAAGTTCACTACCGTAATTGTGGCAGCGATGAATTTAATTATCAATGAGATAGACACACTTCAAGTTAAAACGGAAACAGCTTCAGAACAAAATGGTAATCAATTAAAGTCGTCATTAGCAATTAAAGCTCCACAACTAACAATCCCTGAATTTGATGGATCATTTGAAAATTGGGCATCTTTTCGGGATACATTTGAAAGTATGGTTCATCAGGAAAAAAGATTTTCAAACATTCAAAAACTTCATTATCTAAACAATTATCAATTATCTAAACAATTATCAATTTATTGACAGCAATTACGAAACAATTTGGAATGGACTGAACGATCGGTACAACGACAAGCGTAAATTACAATTACAACATATGACTTGTTAAATTGTGGCAACACCGATTTTTATTTAGACTTTATGTTAACACTGAATTAAAACGTTGTTAGTTGTAATTTTGTTTTAACCAAGAAATCATCAAATAATAATTTTTCTATACTTTAAATAAAATTAATTTAATAAAATATAAAATTTAATAGTTTAATTTAACAGGTTATGGGCCCAGAATCTATTTAAAGAAAATTAAGGTTTCTTTAATTTTTTTTTCACGTGGAATTATTGAGCGGAATTATTGGCGGGCAATTGGTTATTCACAATTATGGAAGAAGAAAAATTTGTAAAAATTTATCAATTTGATGAAACAAATTACAGCAACTGGAAATTTAAATTAATGGCATTACTGGATGAATACGATTTATCAAAATATGTGCATCAGGATCTTGATATCATTCTTCAAGCTGCTAAGAATGATGCAGAGAAGGAAAAAGTAAGAATACTTGAAAAGAAATGCATTTCTTTCATAGTTCATCGTATTGCTGATTCACACTTAGAGTATGTAAAAGGAAAAACAACTGCCAAGGAAATTTTTATTGCCTTGCAGTCCGTCTTTGAAAGGAAAAGTATTTCAGGCCAGTTATTTACAAGAAGAAAAATGCTTATGTTAAAATTAAATGAAAATAATTCTATGCAGAGTCATTTATTGGAATTCGACAAATTGGTGAGTGAATTAAAATCCACGGGTGCTAAAGTGGAAGATGTCGATTTGATTTGTAATTTATTATTGTCATTGCCTGCTTCGTATGAACCTTTAATTACTGCCTTGGAAACTTTAGAGGAAGATAAATTAAATTTAGATTTCGTAAAAGGAAGATTGCTTGATGAAGCAAATAAAAAGTATAATTAAAGTCGACAAATTGGTGCGTGAATTAAAATCCACGGGTGCTAAAGTGGAAGATGTCGATTTGATTTGTAATTTATTATTGTCCTTGCCTGCTTTGTATGAACCTTCAATTACTGCCATGGAAACTTTAGAGGAAGATAAATTAAATTTAGATTTCGTAAAAGGAAGATTGCTTGATGAAGCAAATAAAAAGTATAATATTCTGAAGTTAAAAATGAAAATGTTACCCTGGCTGCTGGAAAATTTAATTGTCATAGATGTGGTATTCCAGGTCACAAACGCAAAGATTGTCGAGTTGATTTAAATAAATTAAGGGATAAAAATGGGAAATATAATAAAAATGATAAAAATGACTATCGAGGTAAATCAGATGAAGATGCAAATGTAGCTGAAGTATCTTTTGCAGCACAAAGTGTTGAAAATGATATGGTTTTTCAGTCAGTTGTTGGAACTGAAGTAAAGTTTTGTTTAGACAGAGCATATGATCAATAATAAAAATTTTTTGATAGAAATTAAAAAATTGAAATGTCCAAAAGAAATAAATGTTGCTAAAAATGGTGTAAAAATATTTGCAACTGAAATTGGAAATGTTAAAGGCATAATTTTTGTCAACGGTTTTAAAAAAGAATGCGTCATTAATAATGTTTTGTACGTTGAAGATTTAGCTGTGAACTTACTCTCAATTAAACGTCTAGAGTCAAATGGTTTTAAAGTAATTTTTGAAAATGGAAAAGTTGATATTTTTAAAAATAATGTGTTGGTTGGAGAAGGATATTCAAATGGAAAGTTATTTGAATTTCAGATTACTTTGAATAATCACGGCGAATCTTTGTTTTGTGAAGGCCAAAATGGTTTGTTTTTGTTGCATCGACGTCTTGGTCATCTTAATCATACTGTATGATTGTGGTAAAATTAATTAAAAATAAAATGGTAGTTGGAATTGAAAATTTCAAACATAATGAAACACATAAATTTTGTGAATCATGTCAATACGGCAAACAATCCAAATTGCCTTATTTCAAAATAAATGAAAACAGATCACAACGTCATCTGGAATTGATACATAGTCACGTCATGGGTCCAATTACTCCGAATTCACATGATGGCTGTAAATATATGGTTAGTTTTGTCGACGACTTTACTCATTTTTGTGTCGTATCTATTATTAAAAACAAATCAGAAGTTTTTACAAAATTCAAAGAATATTATCAAATGTGTCATTCTCAATTTGAAAGAAAAATATACCGTTTTCATTGCGACAACGGTGGGGAGTTTAGCTCAAGGGAATTTATTCTATTTTGTAAAGAGAAGGGAATAAAAATTTAATATACAAAACCTTACTCTCCACAACAAAATGGCGTCGCCGAAAGGTTGAACAGAAGGAAAAAGCTAGAAGTATGATTTTTGAGTCTAATATTGAAAAACAATTTTGGTCAGAAGCAATTTTATGTGCGCAACATACCTTATGAACAGAAGTCCAACATCAATTTTTAATGACGATCGTGAAAATAATACACCGGCTTAATTATGGTACGGAAAAAGACCAAATTTATCAAAATTACGTGTTTTTGGTTGTGATGCGTATTCTCATGTACCTGATGAACAAACAACTAAGTCAGGTAGATTATCAAAGATATCAGAAAAATATGACGATTTTGACATGTCAAGTTCAGCTATTTTTGCTTTAAATGCTGAAAGTTTTGCGGATGGCTTGCCAAATGATATTGATGAAGCAAGAAAAAGAGATGATTGGTCACAATGGAAATTTGCTATGCAAAATGAAATTAATTCCTTAACTAAAAATAAAACTTGGTCATTAGTTAAACTCCCAGAAAACAGAAAGGTAATTGATTGCAAATGGGTGTACAAAATTAAAAGAAACGAAAATGGTGAAACTGAGCTAGACTGGTAGCTCGTGGTTTCACTCAGGTTAAAGATTTCGATTACAATGAAACATATTCACCTGTTGCAAAGTTAACAACTTTTCGAGTATTGCTTGTTATTGCAAATCAATTTAAAATGCACATACATCAAATGGATGTTAATTCAGCTTTCCTGAATGCTGGGCTCAAAGAAGTCATTTATATGAGGCAGCCCAGAGGTTTTGAGATTGAAAACAAAAATTTGGTATGTAAATTGAATAAACCGATTTATGGTCTTAAACAGGCATCAAGAGCCTGGAATGAAAAATTTAATAATTTTTTAGTTTTGAAATCAAAATTTATCAGAGCCAAAGCAGATTATTGTTTGTACTATAAATTTAAAAACGACTTAAAATTTTTTGTATTATTATACGTTGACGACGCAATTTTAATAAGTAATGATTTGGAAGCCATAAAAGATTTGAAAGCTGAATTAATGAACGAGTTTGAAATGAAAGATCTCAAAGATATTAATTTTTTCCTTGGTATTAAAATTAATTACGACATTGAAAAAGGAATTTTAGAAATAAGTCAAAAGCAATATTTTATAAATATACTAAGACGGTTCGAAATGTTTGATTCCAAAGAAATTGATACCCCAATGGAATATGGTTTAAAGTTAAGGTCCGACAAGAATGTCCAACTAATTGATAAGCCATACCGAGAACTTATTGGATGTTTAATGTATGGAATGCTCGCGGCTAGGCCAGATATTTGTGCAACTGTGAATTATTTTAGCCAATTTCAAAATAATACACAAAATGAACATTGGAAATGCTTGAAAAGGGTTTTGAGATATATTAAAGGAACAACAAATGCAAAGATAGTTTATAAGCGTAATAATAATAAGGAACTTGTAGGTTTTGCCGATGCAGACTGGGCAAACGATGTCAATACTAGAAAATCTGTATCTGGTTATATATTTCAATTATTCGGCCAAACCATTTCATGGTCAACAAGAAAGCAATCGTGTGTCACATTGTCATCAACCGAGGCTGAGTTAGTTGCACTTTGTAATGCAACTTGTGAAGCACTATGGCTACAACAACTGTTAAATGATTGTGGTTTTGAAAACTTATCAACAGTTACAATTTTTGAAGATAATCAAGGATGTATTAAAATAGCAGAAGACCCAGCTGATCATAAACGAATGAAACATGTAGATGTTAAGTTCAATTTTATTAGAGACTTAATTCGCGATGGTAAAATCAAAATAAAATATATCAGAACTGATGAACAAGTAGCTGATGTTACGACAAAAGGATTAAATTAAAACAAAGATTTATTAAATTTAGAAATACCATGGGAATCGTTGTTGAGGAGGAATGTTGAATTATGGCAACATCGATTTTTATTTAGACTTTATGTTAACACTGAATTAAAACGTTGTTAGTTGTAATTTTGTTTTAACCAAGAAATCACCAAATAATAATTTTTCTATACTTTTTATTAATTAATTTAATGAAATATAAAATTGAATAGTTTAATTTAACATGACTGCATTACATTTGGTAACAAAAAAGAAAGATCGTAGTGCTTCAGAGATTCGAAAGGTCATCGATATTTATGCCAGTTATTTTAAGACGCTTCAAAATCGCAACGCTTCAAGTGAGGAGTTAGTCGATCTATTTATGGAATACTTGGTTCGTAATCGTCTTGATGAAAGAGTACTTGAAGATTGGGACGTTCATGTTGAATCTCATTCGTCATCGTGGAAAGAAATGGAACGATTTCTTAATCAGCGTTGGAAAACGTTAAGTATGAATTCTTCGAATGTTACTAAAAAAATTTCTAAATCTTTGCAGTATAATAAAGTAAATACCAACAAGCAAGCAAATCAGCATAATCAATCAAGATCACTTATGAATTCAAGTTCAAAATCAAGTCCGAAATGTGTCCTTTGTAATGGTGAGCATTGGCTTCAAAAATGTTCAACGTATTTTAGCAAATCGATTGTGGATCGTGCAAATCTTATATACCATTTCAAGTTATGTCGAAATTGTTTATGTCCTGGTCACATGGTCAAGGATTGCAAAAGCAATAATTCGTGTTACCATTGCAAGAAAAAGCATCATTCAACTACTCATCATCAAAGTCAAAACGATACTTTATCAAGTCAGCATCAAAATTCAAATTCTGAACAACCGCATAATTCAAATAAAGCACAACCTAATAATCAATCAAATCAAGAAGAGCATGCTCATACTGCAGATGGTCTCGCTCTAATGTGCCTTGATCACTCATATGTTTTTATGGCAACTAAAAACAAACAAACATTAATGGTAACTGCAATTGTTAAAGTTCAAGATCGAAAAGGTCAGTGGCAAAATGTTCGTGCTTTGCTTGATTCAGCAAGTGACACTAATATCATTCGAGAAGGCACAGCAAGAAATTTAGGACTTAAATTAAAATCATGTAATCAAGTAGTTTACGGTATCAATAATGTGGCATCATCAGTTAATTATATTACAGAAGCAATAATCACGTCAGCATATACTAATGAATTTATACAAACAGAATCATTTCAGGTTTTTGAACAAATATCGCACAATCTTTCAGTCATTCAATCCAATGTTAATAGTTTCAAAATTTCAAAGGATTATTTCCTAGCAGATCCATTTTTTTATGTACCAAATCAAATTGACATGTTATTAGGAATGGACATATTTTGGCAAATTTTTAAGGGAAATGTTATAAAATTAAGTAATGGTGCTGTTGCGGCTCATACAGTGTTTGGTTGGATTATCACTGGTTCATTTACGTCAAATCACCAATCAAAAACATCAACATTGTTGACATCATATAATTTTGCATTGACATCAAATAACAACATGGATCTGGCTAACAAGTTAGAAAAATTGTGGCAACTGGAAAATATTGAAAATACTTCCAAGCGGTTAACAAAAGAAGAAACATTTTGTGAGAAAACGTTCGTAGACACAACAAGACGAAATGAAGAAGGTAAATATGTTGTCAATTTACCTTTTAAAACCAATAATAATCAATTAGGGTCCAATTTACAAAATGCTATAAGAAGATTTAATATATTACAAAAAAGGTTCAAAAAGAGTTCATTGATGAATATGTATCATTGAATCATATGTATGAAATAAGTTCAGAAGAAGCAAATTCAATTGGATTTTTTCTACCACATCATGGTGTGATAAAAACAAGTAGCACAACAACAAAGCTTCGAGTTGTTTTTGATGCCTCGAGCAAATCTGAATCTGGTTTTTCCCTAAATGACGTGTTAGCAGTAGGTTCAAGTGTCCAACATGAATTGTATGATACTTTAATGAAATTTATGACTCAGAATATGCAATGAAGATGGACATTGAAAAAATGTATCGTCAGATTTTAATCAATAATGAACATCGACCATTTCAACAAATCGTATGGAAAAACGTAGATAATGAAAAATTCAAATTTTATCGATTAAACACGGTTACGTATGGTACATCGTCAGCTCCATATTTAGCAACCAGAACTCTAGTACAAATTTCAAATGATTATCAATCACAATATCCAGAAGCTTCCGCAATTATAAAAAATAATTTTATGTAGACGACTTGTTATATTCAAGTGATTCAAAAGACGATTGCATTCAAAGACAACAAGAAATCATAAAAATATTAAAGGAATGTGGCATGAGCTTAAGAAAGTGGACTGCTAATAATAATGAAATTGTCAATCAATTATCATCAAATGACATTGAAGAAGTGAATTCCATCGAAATTAAAGCACTGGGTATTAAATGGGATAGAAAAGAAGATTTATTCTCACTTTGATTCAAAGAAGATATTCATCAAGAAATCACTATGTCAGCAGTATTGTCAGAAATAGCAAGTTTGTTTGATCCGTTGGATTTAGTATCACCTGTTATAATAAATGCTAAATTATTTATGAAAAAGTTATGGGAACAAAAGTTAGACTGGAAAGAACAATTACCTAATGAATTACAAGAAGAATGACAAATACTTAAAACTTCTATTGAATTAATCAAATTAATAAAAATTCCAAGACAATTGTTCATAACAGATGCTGTACATGTCGAATTACATGGGTTTTCAGACACTTTATCATATGCTTATGGAATTGTAATATATGCTAGAACAATTAACAAATGTGGTGACATAGAAAGTAAATTAGTAACATCTGTTTCAAGAATAGCTCCAAAAAGACAAACTACGCTTGCTCGTTTGGAACTATGTGCATTAATGCTATTATCAAAACGTATTAATCGAGTAAGAAAAATTTTAAATATTTCAAGTGAAAATGTACATCTATGGTGTGATTCGTTAATTACTTTACATTGGGTTCGAGCGGAACCAGCTAGGCTGTCAACATTTGTTAGTAATCGTGTTGCGATTATTCAAGAAGAAGCAGAAAATTTTTTATTGCGTCATGTGAAAAGTTAGCAAAATTCAGCCGATGTCGTATCAAGAGGTTGTACAGCATTGGAACTTATGTCTAATGAAAATTGGTGGCAAGGTGATCCATTTCTCACGAAGCCAAAAAATGAATGGAAGGAAAGTTTATTGGAAATTTTACCCGATTGTGATCAGTATAATAACGAATTTAAAAGAACAATGTTTATTAAAAAATCAAATGATTTATTTACTTACATAGAAAATCGATATGAAAGCTTTATGAAACTAATCTCTGTAATAAAAAATATCATTAAATTTATTCAAATTATTAAAGCTCGAATTCAATTGAAAAAGTTACCAAATCTATCAAAACAATGTACTGAACCGATTAGTGAAATAGATTATATTCAATCTGGTGAAAAAGTTGTGATCAAAATTGTTCAACATTCATTTTATGGAAAAGAAATCAAAGCATTATTACTACAACAACCAATACCAAAAGACTCACAATTAATATGTTTATTTCCAATTTTAGGAAGTGATGGAATTTTACGAGTATCTGGTCGAATCAACGCTTGTAGACAATTATTTGAAAAAACCAAACATCAAATTATTCTACCAATATGAAATTTCACCAAACGTTTAATTTTAAAAATACATAAAGATAGTCTGCATTGTGGTCAATTAGCAACAATGTCTCATGTTCGGCAGAAGTATTGACTATTAAAAGTTAAATAAATTGTGCGACAAGTTATCTACAAATGCGTCAAATGTGTAAGATACAAAGCTACCGTATGTACTCAACTAATGGGTCAACTTCCATCAGATAGAGTAAACGCAGAATCAGCATTTGTAAACGTATCTGTGAATTATGCCGGACCATTTAGTATGAAAAGCGGAATAACCAGAAACGCCCCAAAAATAAAGGTTTATATTGCATTATATAAATGTATGTCAACAAAAGTTATTCACCTCGAGCTGGTTACTGATACAACAACTGAAGCAATTTTGGCTTCACTGAATCGATTCATTTCTCGCAGAGGTCTTCCAAGTGTAATTAATTCTGATAATGGTAGTTGCTTCAAGGGTGCAGAGAATCACTTCAAGGAAGTATTTTCAAAAATAAAAATTGATTTAATCGACTACTACAAAGAAAAACTAATTAAATGGAAATTTATAACTCCTTACGCTCCACATAGAGCTGGATTTTGGGAAAGTGGAATAAAGCAAATGAAATATCATTTAAATCGAATAATGGATAATACATTACTTACGTATGAAGAATTTCCAATACTGTTATGCAGAGTCGAAGCTATTTTAAATTTACGTCCACTATCCCCTCTGAGCGATGATCCAACAGATTTAAATGTGTTGACTCCTGGTAATTTTCTGATTGGTCGTCCTTTAAATTCAAAACTTGAAAAAGACTTAAGCACCACGACATCAAGCCGTTTACAACGATGGGACAAAATTCAACAAATGCAACAAAAGTTTTGGCAACAATGGTATAATGACATAATAATTCATCAACAAATTTTTCCTAAATCATATCAAACCAAGCATCTTTATAAGCTCAACGAACTTGTTTTAATTAAAGAATTGAATCTTCCACCAATGAAATGGAAGATGGGTCGAATAATCAAACTTTTTGTTGGCAAAGACAATGTTGTGCGAAATGTTCAACTCAAAACTACAAATGGTATCAAGGAACGTCATGTCAAGTATTTGATAAGATTGCCCATTGAAGAAGATATTTGAGAGAGGCCAAGGTGTTAAATTCTACATCATTTAACCTAGTATGCGTTAGATTTGATTCCGTATTAATATCTGTGCTTCACACAGACATAATTTTCTTTATATAATATAATCAATTTTGTTATAAAAAATATTTTATTTTTTTGTATATATGCGCTACTTCTGTTATATATTTTTTTCTAATCTTTTGTCCATTGAAAATAGACGCTCAAATAAAAAACGTACAAAAATTCAGAAACAAGGTTTTATTTCAGAAAGAAACCAAATTCCTACTTAGAAATCATCAAATTCATCAACTAGTTTGAATAATATTCTTGATCTTCAGGGAAAAAACAGAGCTCTTACTGAATTATTAAGCTAAATCAATTGAAACTATTATTTCTGAAGTCACGGTAGTTGTCAACAAAATTATGAAAAAACTCTTCATATTTATAAGTAATGATAAAAATCTGAAGTAAATATTACATTTTGTGACTATCAAATTTATCAAAGGGCTTAACTTCGCTTTCAAAATATAATACGAGGAAGATAAAGAATATCTTTAAAAATATCTAGTTATTTGGTTATTTATTCTATAAAAATTTGATATGTTTATAAAAGCACTGACTTCTCTATATAAAAGACGAAACATCAAATTTGTCTATGTATCAAATTTGTCTATGTGCTTTTCATACAAAAATCAAATTTTTGTATGAAAATTTTATTTTTATTTTTAAAAATCTTTTTTTTTATACGACAAACAAGGATCATCCATTTGACATGAAGTATAAATTTTCATTAATATTTTTATAATTTTTGTAAAAAAAAAAAAATGCCAAAAAGATTACGAAATATGCATAAAATTCGTAATACTTTTGACAATACAAAAGAAGCGAATTTTTTTTTTCTATAGTAACTGGCAAAATAAGGCGAGCAATCGAAAATTAAGATATAATGAAAAAAAAATGAATTAAATTTGGACTACCCAAAAGGTAAAATTTAAATAGGATTTTTTTTTAAATCTAAATATTAAATTTTACAGCAAAGAAAACGAGTGTGCAATGTGCTTGGATGTGGGTCCAATTCCGCACACTACCAAAGGGAATACGACTATAAGTTTAGTATAAGTTTAATTCTGATTAATTTTGGAATTTGAATAAAATTTTATTTTCATGGTTTAAATGTTGTAGTATTCATAATTAGTCATTTTGAAGGCTTTTAGTTTTTTATTATTACTTTTGATACTTAGGCCTTAACCGTTGTACACGTATTTTATAAAGTAAAGTATCTGCCGTAGAAAATATATTTCGTCCCGCCAAAAAATCTATGTTTTTTTTACTCAAAATCTTTCATTGTGTTGAATAAAAATGATCAGGGATGGGAAGGTTGCTTTTTTAAAAGTTACGAAATAAAACATGACTTTTAATTTTATAAACTGATCACAGACAACATTGTATTTCTATTTTTTCTAATTTTTACATTTTTATTAAAAAAATTTAAAATGAAATACATATATGCGCACACGTATGGAAAAATGAATTAAATAAATTTCATTGAAATTTTCACAACATTTGAAATTACATTCAACGTTTGTAAGAAGGTAAGCTAATTTACTTACTAAATTATTTTCTGTTACATGTAAATCGAAATTTTCAGCAAACTTATCCTGTAATATTTTAATTTAATTAAGAAAGTTTTGAGGAGGAACTGTTAATTTACATTTTTCAAACTGTTTAAAATTCATGAAAATAGCATTTTCATTTTCATCAAATTGAGAACTAAAATCAGAAGAGCAACGATGATTTTGAGAGTTTTTTTTAAATAAATAGCGAACAAAATAGTAAAACGCATTCTGTTCACCTATGTCCTTGTTTTTTAATTCTGAATGATTACTTAATGTGTCAAAATATATCATTTTCAAGGAAAAGAAATCCTATTAATTTTCAATATACACAATATCCCAGAGTCAATATCCCAGAGTCAATGAAGTTAGAGATCTCGGCATTTTATGTGATTACCAATTGACATTTACACCACATGTAAATTCAATTCTAAATAAAGCAAATTCCACTCTAGGTTTTATTAAACGTTGGTCAAGAGAGTTCTGTGACCCATTTATAGCTAGATTTCTTTTTACATCTCTTGTAAGACCATTGTTAGAATATGCCTCTCAAGAATGGTCACTCTTTTTTTCTGTCGACATCAATAGAGTCGAATCCGTCCAAAAAATTTTCTTAGATTTGCATTGAGGCATCTTCCTTGGGAGGATAACTTAATCCTTCCACCATATAGAGAGCGCTTAGATCTCATTAATGTATCTGAAGCTAGCATTAAATTCACTTAAATAGCCAGCATTAAATTTGCTTAAATACATCAGCGCCACCAACGCCTAAATTTTGAACCATAATAGAGGTAAAATGTTAGGAAAAAAATAATAACAAAGTAATAACAAAATATTTAAGGAAATTAAATGCTGGCGTTAATACGACCAAATAATAATAGGATTAAAATGTTAGAATAAAAACAATAACAAAGCAATTTGGAATACAACAACAAAGCGATTTGGTTGGAATACAATACAAAGCAATTTGAATACAATAACAAAATATTTTTTGTTATTGTATTTGTGTGTGTTTGTGGTTTGCAATTTTATCAAATTTAATGCTGGTGTTTTTAAGAGAATTATTTTATTCTTATTTGTTACCAATTTGGCACTGACTTGCAGTAAATTAAATTTTCATTTATTTATTTATTATTAGTTTTTTTTTTAATTTTCAAATAAAATTAAATTTTATATTGAGTTTTTTTTATTTTATTTAATTTTTTTGAAAAAACTCAACCAGTTTCAGTCCAGCCAGGGGAATTACGATGTTTAGGAATAAAAAATAATAATGATTTCTGGAATACATAGGTAAGTAGGTATACTTAGATGAAATTTAAGGCCAAATATAATTTTCCAATAAAAACTAACTCAACTAACCCGAGCCTAGCAAAACTGCATATAAAGTAAGATGCAGAGTTGCATTTGTGGGTCTTGCCTATGCCTATCTTCAAAATCCGGTTCAGAGGTACTAAGTACTTACCTACCAACATTATTAATTATTTTCCATTCTTCTGTGCTAAGTTGCTTATGCCCACCCCACCTTCAAAATTCTTTCTGGGGTACTAAGTACCTACCTACCAACATTATTATTTATTTTCCATTCTTTTTTGCTAAGTTGCCTATGCCCACCTACCTTCAAAATCCGGTTCTGAGGTACAACATTATTATTTATTTTCCATTCTTCTGTTCTAAATTGCTTAATTAGGCAAGAACAATATACGAAAGAACTCCAAAAACCTGTTCGAATAACTTTCTTATTTAATTCGTTGTAATCAGTAACTTATGTTAATTTTTTTCCTTAAATTATTTTAGGAAATATTTAATAAGTTTCAACCATATCAGCCGAGGATACCGAACAGCTGATAACAAATTCAATAAATTTATTTATTTTTATGAAGGATTCAAAAAAATTTAAAATTAAAGAAATTGAACTGGATCGAAATCGATTAATTTAATATGTAATAAATTTCAACATGAATTTGTAAGGATTGTCACAGTCTATGGTGAAGCTAAAAATCTCAATATTTAAATTTATGCTTTTTAATAAATTTTATAAATTATTTACAATTAGATAAAATTTGCGATTTTTTATTACAATTTTATAATCCAAATTTCACAATACCGTTATGATTTTAGAGAAATAATACTTGGAAAATCTTTACAAGTTTTCAATAATTTATTAAATTAGTAATTAAGTAATGGAAATGAAGAAGAAATTGAAATGGAGAGAAATTTTTTCAAAACATTTTAAAACTATTTTAGTCGTAACGATACAATGTAAAATGTAAACAATAAATATCAAAGCTTAATATTTTCACTAAAATTATTACTAGTTCTACTAATGTCTATGTTCTCAAATAAAAATTATCGTAAACTTTTGATAGGAAACTTGTTTCTGTGAATAATAGTGCAAATGTTCAAAACATTGTATTGGAAATCCCAGTCAGCATTACGTTAAAAAAAGTATATTCGAGTCTTGGTTTTGCTTTGTAAGGTTAAAACTTGAATATTATTAGCTCAGATTGTGAAGAAAACGAAACAGATAATAAAAAAAAAAAAAAATTTCATTTAATTTTAAAAATTTTTTTAATTTTTTTTATAAATTGCAGCTTCAGCACAGAAATAAAATTCAAATACAGTCTTTTGAAATTCCGCTAGAGGTGTCGCCTTTTTCACAGCACTGGAGAGGGATATTTAGCGTTATTTCTTCGTTTCATTTTTTTTATTATCTGTTTCCTTTGTACTGCACAATCTCAGCAATATGTTCAAGTTTTGTCAAAGGCTAATTTAATCTTAAGTCGAAAAAATTATTAAATTGAAAATTATAATGGAAAAACAGAAATTTTTAAAATTAAGGAAATTCATCAATAATTAAGGTTTTTTTTAAAAACAGAAAATTATTTTTTCCTTTTTTTTTAAATAAAACAAAATATAAGGATTGATAACATAATAACAATTTGATTTAATTTCAAGAAGTTAATTTAATTTCGTTGGCCTGGGCATATACAACTTAGCACAGAAGAATGGAAAATAAATAATAATGTTGGTAGGTGGGTACTTAGTACCTCTGAACCGGAAATCGAACGTAGGTGGGGTGGGCACAGACAACTTAGCACAGAAGAATGGAAAATAATTAATAATGTTGGTAGGTAGGTACTTAGTACCTCTGAACCGGATTTTGAAGGTAGGCATAGGCAGGACCCACAAATGTAACTCTGCATCTTATTTTATATGCAGATATGCTAGGTTCGGGTTAGTTGAGTTAGTTTTTGTTGGAAAACTATATTTGTTGGCCTTAAATTTTATCTAAGTACCTACTTGCCTACGTATTCTAGAAATCATTATTATTTTTAATTACTAAAGCCTAAACATCGTACTGCCCCTGGCTGTACTGAAACGGGTTGAGACTTTTTTTCAAAAAAAAAATTCAATTAAAATAATTCAAATAAAATTTTGTTTTATTTAAAAATTAAAAAAAAAATAAAAATAAACATAAAAATTTAAATTAAATTTGTAAATTTAATTTGCTGCCGTGCCAAATTGGAAACAAATAAGAATAAAATAAATTCTCTTAAAAACACCAGCATTAAATTTGATTAAATTGAAAACCACAAACACACATTTACTCAAAAATATTTGTTATTGTATTCAAATTGCTTTGTATTGTATTCCAAATCAGACCTTGACGCTTTTCGTGTTTTCCAGTCGCCGCCAGTCAGCCGCTGGACTATTTTTTTGTAACCGCCGCTAGATAAAAATTCATCGACTGATCGACTGGCCGCTTTTTAGGAAAAAAAAAAATTTAGCCGCGGATTTTTTTATTGGTTTTTTTTTGTTTTTTTTTGTTTTGTTTTTTTTTGTTTTATTTTTTTTGGTTTTTTTTAGTCGCCGATTTTGCCGATGGTTTTCTTCCAGCCACCGATTTTTAAGATTTTCGAAGCCGCTCTTTTTCTCCAAAATAGGTAATTTTGAGTCGACCAGCCGCAGCAATCGAATGGCAAAATTCGACTAGTCGCCGTCGAAAAAAGCGATCGGCGTCGTTCTGTTCCAAATTGCTTTGTTATTGTATTCCAAATTGCTTTGTTATTGTTTTTATTCGAACATTTTAATCCTATTATTATTTGCTCGTATTAACGCCAGCATTAAATTTCCTTATATCATGTTCAAACATCAAAATTTAAACTATAAAATTTTATAGTTTAAGCAAACCGTTCAAACATAAAATAAAATTAAATTAGTGTTATTTTGTCAACTAAAAATTTTTTTGTTATTGTTTATATTTTTTATTATGATTTTTTTGTATGAGTAGACATTTTTTTTTTAGTTTTTCACCACATGTTTTATTTTGCCCGACCATATTACGTAGATTATGCTATGATTTATTACAAATAATTGATTTTACTTTTGCGTACTGCTTTCATTTTCTAGTTTTAGCTTAAACTGGTGTAACTAACTACTAGTGTTTGCAAATACCCGGAAATAAAAGTACCCGGGTACTCGAGTTGTAATATTTCAAAGTTTTCGGGTAGCCCGGGTTACCCGGGTATTAAGAAATATTACAAAAAAAACTGGAAAAAAACCCATTAATAATTTAAATTTTTTGTTTATTAAGAAAATAATATTTTATAAAAATTAAAGCATTTAATGTATCTGGGCTCATTTTATTTCTTAATTTACTACAAAATATTCCAGCAATGGAAAAAACACGCTACGAGTGTTTCAGTGGATGTTAATTTCTCAAAGTAATTCCAGACTCGAGACATTTTACAAGATGCAAAGACAAAAAATTCAATCGAGCGCACAACATCAATTTGTATAATTTTTCTTCACTTACGATTTTTAATTTCACTTCCTCAGCTCAGCAGTATTTTGATTAATCAAAAGCACAAAGAATATTTTTTTCAGAAAAACACATTCTATTTTTTTTTTCTATGTTTTTGAAATAAAAATAATTCAATTAAGCACCCAGTAAATATTTTATAGGTGAAAACCCAGTTAATATTAGGTTAGAGAAACCCAGTGATTACCTGATATTGGCACCGGGTAGTCTATGAAAATTTTTCATACATGCGTTCGCTTCTAGCAGGTATCATTACCTGATCATTCAATAAAAAAGAAACGAAACGAAATGAAATAAAAGTAAATTAAATTAGTGGCTTCTCCACAAATATGGTTTTTTTAAATATAAGGACTTCTTCCTGAAAGATTTCTTAAAATTTTCTCAAATTCTTTCTAAAAATAATAAAAAGCTAAAATTGTTTTTATTAGTTTTATTTATAATATATTCTATCTCTTGTAATATAACAAAAATAAAAAAAAAATATGTGTGAGCCTCATCCTCATAAGCTCACGAAAGAAGTTTAACTTCTTTATTTACTTGCAAATATTTATTTGGCTACGGACTCTGACTGATTTACTTTTGTAAGTGGAAGAGGGGGCTAAATTTTTTCTTACGAAATTTGTGTGTAATCATTTATTCTTTTTTACGTACCAAATTTTAATGAAATCGGACGAACTTTAGAAGTCGCTGGGTAGGATCAATCAATATTTTGTTACAAAATTTATGTGTTTAATCGTTTCCTCTTTTTATTTACCAAATTTGAATAAAATCACACGAACTTTAGAAGTCCGCCCTAGGGCCTAGGGAATGCAAAACCGGTTTTTTGGATCCCGGAAATCAGGAAATGCGCCTGTTTTCGAATTTCAAAAAATTCGGAATTCAAAATGCTAAATTCCGAATTTTTCGAATTTGGTGGAACTTTTACTGGCGGGAATTTTGACCAATTGTTTATTTTTTTTTTATTATTTAGGCATAAAGCATTAAAATTCACAAAAATTGAAATCTAAGTAGCTATCGCAAGTCTGCAAATACGTAAAACTTTTTTCACATTAATCAACATTAACAAAATAAGTTGGAGTTCAGTGATTTATTTGGAATTCGAAGTGAAATTAAATTTTGCGATCAAGGGGGGCCCCCCGAGGAACACTTTTGGAAAATCTCTAATAAACTTATTAACAATGCTGCAGGAACATTTTCAATAAAAATTCGATTAAAACTCAATGTTAAAACATTGGATACTTTGTGTTTCAAATTTTTATTTTTCCATTCAGTTTATTCACTTTCGGTTTATTGAAAAGTATAAAATTTTATTTTAATAAAAAATATTTCATAATTTAATTTGTTATAATGTTTTGAACTAAATAAACTAATATTTATGTTAAAGAATAATTTAATTTAATTTTTTAATATATTTTAATTTTTATATGAAATTCCGGAATAAACCGAAATCCGGATTTCATTTCAAGACAATTCCAAAAATCCGGAATTAAATTTTTATTAAAAAAATGCATTCCTTAGTCCGCCCCCCGTGGTGGTCGCTGGGTAGGATCAATCAATTTTTTGTTACGAAATTTACGTGTTTAATCGTTTCCTCTTTTTATTTACCAAATTTGAATGAAATTCTTTGTTACGAAATTTGTGTGTAATCATTTCCTCTTTTTACGTACCAAATTTGAATGAAATCGGAAATAAATTTTTTGTTACGAAATTTGGGTGTGATCAGTTCCTCTCTTTATATACCAAATTTGAATGAAATCGGACGAACTTTTGAAGTGGGCCCTAAGGGGAGGTCGCTAGGTAGGAGGCCAATCAAATTTGAAAATAGCCTATAACGACCCTCGATCTGAGACAAAGAAATAGTGTAAGTTTGAAAACGATCGGCTGAGCGGTTTAGGTACCTATTCGGAATAGACAAACAGACAAACAGCGTTTCTGTTTCATATGATAGAATTTCATATGATAGAATTTCACTAAATAAATATTAACAACAAAATCAGTTGATCTTTAATTCTGTTATTGCACATTTTTTTAATTCTATCTATATGGTTTTTTTTTGTTTTTTGCTTTCCACCATCGTTAGTATTTTGTTATGTGTGTGTAGTATC
Organism: Hybos culiciformis; assembly: GCA_964007475.1. Classification (NCBI taxonomy): domain Eukaryota; kingdom Metazoa; phylum Arthropoda; class Insecta; order Diptera; family Hybotidae; genus Hybos; species Hybos culiciformis. The sequence continues at coordinate 69,365,151 of OZ023273.1, read as the reverse complement.
GCTATTTTATTTTCGTAAATACATGCTACATGCTACTACGTATTATATTTCCCTGCTTTTATATTTGTTTTTACTTTTTAACATACTACATTCTGTGGTTATTACCCCTCTTTTGCAGCGTTGTGGCTTTTATTTATCGTGACGCAGCACATACTACCCTGCTAGCTTGGAAGTACTTTAGAAATACTTTTGAATCACGTAGTCTCGTTTATTCTTTATTTGTTTTTATAGTGAATTTTCTACTGATTTATGAATGGGCTCGGGAAAAAGTTCAGTAGTTTCTCCTCCCATTTACTACCACATACAAACAACTATCTCTTTTAATATGAAACAGAACATGCTTCATTTTATCGACAATTCATAACTTTTTCATTACTTCTGCACTACTTCATAATCACCACTTCTTCACTATTTCTTCACTACTTCTTCATTACTTCATAACCACTACTTCTTCACTACTTCTTCACTACTTCATAATATCATACCTTTCTGTTAATAAATAAAACAAGTAGTTTATCCGTAAAAGAATTTTAAACTAAAAATTTATTATAAATAAGAGTGGCCAAATGTCCACAATTATTTTATAATAAATTTTAAGTTTAAAATCCTTTCACGGATAAGCACTCAAATTTTTTATTTCAAAACATAAATTTTTTATTCTTATTTATTATTATTATAATTATGCCTAAACAAATTCTTTATTATTATTATTTTTTTTTAATCACGCTTTTTTTCAATTAATTTTTATACGATAGGTTATCTATTGAAGATCCACACGCACCTAAAAAAAATTATATTTGTTACTTAAATTTTTTCAATATTTACTAAAAGCTGTTACCATATAAAGTCTTCAGTGAATTTAAACTTCTTTTTCCTGCTCTAAAGTTTAAATTAAAATCCACGTACACTTTATCAGTGCAATCTTTCTGATAAAAAAACAATTTTCCACTTTTTAATGCAATTTAATTAATTTAATTGCGTTGTGATAAAAAAACAATCTTCCACGTTTGATTTTTTTTTATGAGTGATTCAGTAGTACTGTAATTTTAAACTTTTAAAAGTACTTTTTAAACTACTTTTAAACTACTTCCGATAAGTAGAAATAAAAACGAGATAGCCGAATAAAAAAAAATTTTTTTTTGTTGTCTGTCTCTTTTAGGAAGTAGTTTTTTTGTCATTATAAACTACTTCGTAGTGCGTTATAGTAAATAGTAAAATACATGCACAATTTTCTAAGAAAAAACCAATACAGTCTTAAAAAATAGATTTGTATGTGGTTGTAACTGATGAAACTGGTGAACAAAAGCTAGCAGGGTATATTCTGTCTTCTTTTTTCCCCTATTTTGATCAAAAATTTTTAACAATACCTCGCTAAAGAAGTTAAACTTCAAAAACTAAAAATTAATAAAATAAATGTTGATTTATAAAAAAGCAAAATTTTATTTACAATACTTTATTGAAATTTGAAATTTTTTTTATTTGTTAAGTTTAATTAAAAATGCATTTTTTTTATTAATTTTTTTTTTACTTGTACTTTAATTAAAAATTAATTTTTTTTTTATAAATTTTTTTAATCATTTTTAATTTTTTATTTTAAAAACGCATGTATCGTTCTCAATTTTAACAACAAGACGCGTTCATTAAAATTTCAAAGGAACTGATAAGATTTGAACAAAATTTCAAATTTTTTTTGTTTTTAATTGTGGAATGAGGATAAAGGGAAACCAATATATAGACAAACCCAGTAAAAACGGCCAAAACACAACCGATTAAATATCCTGGTGAACAAATATTTACTGGGCATTAATTTATTTCGGACACGGCCAACTTATAAAACATGTAACATGTAACATGTAAATCAATATTTCAAATTTTCGAATGCGAAATTATTTTTTAAGCTCGCCTATAACTGTGCAATTTGGTTTTGAAATTTGCTGTTTGAATTTCAAAACTTTGATACCCGGATACTCGATGTTACTACCCGGGTTTTGAAATACCCGAAATAATGGTCAAATTTGCGGGTACCCGACACCCGGGTACCCGGGTTGAAAACACTACTAACTACAGAAATTTTGTATGGCAGAAACCAAAACTACACTAGTTTAAGCTTAAACTATATAATTTTGGGCCTGTTTGAACGCCGTATTAAATATTTTGTTATTACTTTGTTATTATTTTTTTCCTAACATTTTTCCTCTATTAAGGTTCAAAATTTAAGCGATGGTGGCGCTGATGTATTTAAGCAAATTTAATGCTGTGGTGGCATGTTAAGTTGTCATTCGAACAGCGAATATGTATCGAACATCGAAGCGAGTGGATTTTTTGGCAACATGTTAAGATTTTCTCGCTTCGATACTTTCGAAAATCATTTTCTGAAAGAATTTTTGACGTTAAAAAAAAAATAACCAAAAATAAAATAATAATATAATAATAAACATAATTATTTATATTTACCTACATTTATTAAAATTGTTTTTAATTTTAAATAAATAATAGTAGATTATTGAATATGTAAACTAAATTTGTTATTAATTAAGAGTTCTGTATACAGAAAAATACATTGACACGAGTCAATACTTATATCACGAGACCGAAGGTCGAGTGATATAAATTGACAAGTGTCAATGTATTTTTCTGTAAATACAGAACGAGTTGTATAACAAATTTTGTTTACATATCCAATATACTGTTTTAATGCGTAGGGGAGAGGTAGTTGCAAAGAGAGAATATTTTTTCTTCTCATTTTTTCTCATTTTTTTTTTTTGTATTTGGCTGTATTGAAATATTGTGAGAGATATTATGTTTGTTTAGGTATTACGTAATATTCAATACGAAACATCTAAATGATTTCATTATTTACGCTGATGCATCTAAATTTTTTCATTATATACGCTGATGCATCTAAATTTTTTCATTATTTATGCAGATGCATCTAAATGATTGCATGTGTATTGACGCATATAATACTCCATTTAGTGATCTAAATTCTATAGCACTAAATACAACATAACGATCCCCAACGCATTAAAAATATTTAATGCGTTGGGGATCGTTATGTTGTATTTAGTGCTATAGAATTTAGATCACTAAATGGAGTATTATATGCGTCAATACACATGCAATCATTTAGATGCATCTGCGTAAATAATGAAAAAATTTAGATGAATCAGCGTATATAATGAAAAAATTTAGATGCATCAGCGTAAATAATGAAATCATTTAGATGTTTCGTTTTGAATATTACGTAATACCTAAACAAACATAATATCTCTCACAATATTTCAATACAGCCAAATACAAAAAAAAAAATGAGAAAAAATGAGAAGAAAAAATATTCTCTCTTTGCAACTACCTCTCCCCTACGCATTAAAACAGTATATTGGATATGTAAACAAAATTTGTTATACAACTCGTTCTGTATTTACACAAAAATTCATTGACACTTGTCAATTTATATCACTCGACCTTCGGTATCGCGAGATAAGTATTGACTCGTGTCAATGTATTTTTGTGTATACAGAACTCTTAATTAATAACAAATTTAGTTTACATATTCAATAATCTACTATTACCTACCTACCTTTAGATTCTTTTTTTTTTTATTAAATATTAAAATAATATTTTTAAATAATTAAAAAAAAATATTTTTGATTATTCAAAATTAATTTTTATAAATTTGAATAAAAATAATTTCTTTTTTCATATATTTTTTTTAATCGATTCCGTATCACTTGAAAAATTTTTTGTTATACTGTAGCGAGAAAACGTAGAATCGATTTTGTCATAACATACTGCCATTCGATCGAATGTCGAATATCGAATTTCCGAAATCTTAACATCCCACCACAGGTTATTTAAGTGAATTTAATGCTAGCTTCAGATACATAGTTTTCATGGCAATTTATTGCCTTGAAGTGTAGTGGTGTTTAGATACACTCCCAACAACTAACTATATTACTTTCCACAACAAAATAAAATATTTTAACAAATTTCCGAAATATCGCGATTTTAATAAAAATCACGATTAATCTTTAATTCGAAGTCTATAAGCGGAGACAAACTATCTTCTTTTTTTTTGGCATTAAAATTTTATTTAGAAAGATTCATTTGAAAGCATATATAGATATATGCTATATAGATATAGATATAGGTACTCAATGGACTTTATATCTGTTGAAGAAAATAAATAATTTTCTTCAATTTTTGTTTCTTCTAGGGATATTGAACACAGAAGCGAGTTCGTAATTAGCTCCTAATTAGGATATCGAAAGCAAACTGCAAGACATTTCGTGGTTTCTATAATTTTATTTAAAATTCGAGTTGTTTTCTCGAATGATAAGTGCTTTTCATAAAAAATGGACTTAGTGAGATTTTTGTTTGCATTGTAATCTTCAATTAAAAATTCTAATTTGTAATTAATTTGAACTCGTTGAATTCAAAATTAAGGTGTCCGGACTCTTTAAGACACCAAATTTTTCGACGACCTTTGAAATTACCTCTGATATTCTTCTAACAAAATGTAACACTTTGATATATTTTTTGCTTTAAGTACTGTTGTAGATCTAAGTTTAAATTCAAAACAATTCATAAAACTAAAATGAAAACAATTTTGTTTTTCGATGCCTTTATTGATTTAGTTGCTTATTTTCAATTCAACAAATGCATGCGGCGAACGACGGGCATGGCGGGAGTGCTTGGTACAGTAAATCTGTATGTGCTTCAAAAGTTTGGTAAACTGCATTTGCTGCATCTGCTGTCATTGCAATAGGATCAATTTGTATCGGTCCAACATGATCAAATTGCATTCGTTCATTTGTTGCTCCAAGAGGATTAATATGAATTCGTGGTCCAATTATGATTGGATTTTCATCAGCAATTATTGGTCCTGGACAATTGCATACAAGAGGTCTACAAGACATTCGATATTGATATGTATTGTCCACAAACTAAAAAAAATAACAATTTAAACAATTCACTTATTTAAATTATTAAAATAAATTACCATAAATACAAAAATGATTCGTAAAACCTTCATTATGCTGATGATTGAATTTTTCTAAACTACTTAGGACGATAACAATTTGAATTTATAGATGTACTGCAATCTATATGCCAAAAAGGAAAGTTTTGCAGCAACTGTGAGTTACGTTAACAATAATTAAAAAGCAATGAGTGTGCAATTAATTAAGCATAATATGTATGTACACAAAATTTATTTAAAGATTGAAAGCTTAATTTAGTGTTGTGAAAATTCAGAAGTTGAATTGTATTGAGGTCGACTTGATACAAAAGCTTAAAATTTTTTTTGAAAAATCTAATTCTTTAAAGTTCCAACTATCACATCCTTCAACATTCAGAATTATATTTTATTATAGTTATCTCATGATGAGTTAGATAACATTTTAAACTTTCTATTTGAGCAGCTTTCTTCTTAAATTGAAATTAATATTGCCAAATACAAATAAAGAATAATTTAAAACAAATTAAAATGTGAAAGAAGAATTAAATAAATATTGATCGATATTGAATTTTTTTCTAAATTTTTTTTAATTTTTGTATGCCCTCTAGAATTAATTTAATTGCATTCTATACTCATATTTTAATACTTATATTGTATGTATATTTTTGCGTAATGACTCATTTAAGGATTCGTAACACAGGTGGGATCTCTGATAGTCATACATTCTCATAGTCAGAAACTCACAGTTGGTCATAATTTTTTTCCGACCCTTCAAATTTATATGAAAACTTGCCTCTCGTAGTTACAAAACTCTTTTACTCATAAACCTCCTTTAGTCATACAGATTTTTGTATTAAAAACCTCAATTAGCATACAAAAAAAGAATTCAAAATAAAAAATTTTTTTTGAAAATTTACATTTTTGCACCGTAGAAAAAAAATTTCTAGGTCATTTAAAAAAATTCAAATCATATCACACTGTAAATTATTTTTATTTATTACAAAAAGTTGAAAAATTACAGAAAGTTGAATTTCGGGAAAAAAAAATTCTTAAGTTTGAAAGCTTAAAGTTTAAATAAATAAAAGTTTAAAATAAAAAAAAATGAGTCGAAAAGTTAAATACCTTACTTCTAAACAAAAAATGGATGCAGTAGTAAGAATGGAAAATAGAGAAAGTTTTAGCAAAGTCGCTGCATCAACTGGAATACCGGTGTCAACTTTATACGGTATAGAAAGAAAGAGAATTTAAGAACATTAGAATTTAAGAACAACAAAAAAAATAATAAAATTTAATAAATAATTTATCATAATAAATCATAATAAATAAAATTAAAAGTAATAAAATATAATATCCAAACAAATTCCATATTTGTTTTTTGCTTTTAAATTCTTATTTTTTACAGTGCAGCTAAGAAAAAATACCTATTAAAAAAAACTCTAATAGTCAGAAACTCACACTTGGTTAATATTTTTCAGTCCCGTGTGATTATGAGTAAGGGAGGTCCCACCCGTATAATTCTGATACACTGCAATCATACTCACAGAATTATCAATTTACATAAAAAAATTAAATTAGTATACCTCAAAATTCCCAATGTTATTATTTTTATTGGAATTTACAAATTTTATTCGCCCATTAAATGAAAAAAAAAAATCAAAAATGATACTTATGGTAGGCAGATACACTACTCGTCTCTCGAACAGTTTCGTTATACTTACTTGTTTTTTTTTTTCAATTTACACCTCTTGAAATTTGAAGAAAATCGATTTTATTTTTTGAGAATAATTAAGCGTTAAACAATTTCAAATAATTTTTGGAGTTAAAGTCATTTGAAATTAGTGAGTTCTTTTACTTCAAACTGCATACTTTTTTTATACTGATGAATATGATTATCTCCAGATTGACTCAACCGGTTTTGATCAAATTTATACCACACAATTATTAGAATATTGTCGTTCCGATGAGGGAAAATCGTTCATAAAAATAAAGAAAAATGAAAAATTGGTGGAAAATAATAAAAAACATATTGGTCATTTTTATCAAAAAGTAATTATTTACTGTTTTAATAAGTGGAGGAGAAGGTGAAGGAAAATTAAATTGTAATGAGATATTTTCTAAATCTTGAGTCAGCTCGCAATGTTTTAAATTTCGACGAATTTAACAAGTCAAACAGCTTGTCAAATTTTTCCAAAAACTCTGCAGTTTCGCAAGCATCCTGTTTGGCCTCACCTAAACTTACTTGAGTATATATTCCACTACCTATTGAAGCACTTAGAATTTGACTAGCAAATTTTACCTTCACTTTTTCGAAAATTGTCGGATAAATATGAGATTCAGTTATATTAGGAGCTAATCTAAATTCTCTTTTCCGATCCCACTTATAGAATTCCATAATTTTGCTCCATGAAGCAATTTTTTTATTACAAAATTCTATATTATGGTTTAAAAAAGATTATTTCTCACCGATTTATTTTTTCCCATTTTTCACTTCTTTTTTTTTTTAAATTTTTTTCACTTTTTTTCACAAAAAATTGGTAATAGTTAATTTAAATTATTATTTTAGTTTCTCACATTTAAATCACTAGCGGTTGTGTTGAATGTATTTCTTTTTATACATATGTCCCATATTTATTAGAAGAAAAGAAGTTAGTTTATTTTAAAATAATTTATTTTTAAATTATATAAACCAAACATTAATTCTTTTTAACAAAATTAAAAATTTAAATTATTATTATTGAGCGTACAGTTTTCTTCAATGATTGCAATTCAAGTGAATATAAAAATCAGATTACTATGTTTTTTTATGTTACAAAAAAAAAAACAGATTACTAAGATTACAAAAAAAAATAAACAGAGTTATTATATTCCTTAAGTAAAATTAAGCATAATAAAGTATTTTTGTAAGAGACTTTAAATTCAACACCTCCCCTCAATAAATACTTCATTATACTCAATAACATTTGATATTTAAGTATATTCCTTTAACAAAAAATTTCGAAACTTATTAAATAAAATTTTAGCCAATGGCTTTGTAAAAATATCAGCTACATTGTCTGAAGTTTTAACATATTCTAATTTGACATTTTTATTTTTGACACAATCTAATATATAATGATATTTAGTATCAATATGTTTTAATCTCTTATTATTTTCATTGTTTTCAGATATTTTAATTACAGATTGGTTATCTTCTAAAATCAATAAAGGTTCATCATAATTAAAATTAAAATCTGATAACAATTTTTTAATCCAACTTGCTTCTGAGATAGCACAACTTAAGGCTACATATTCTGCTTCTGTAGAAGACAAAGAAACATTTAATTGTTTTTTTGAAAACCATGACAATACGCAATTGTTTAACATTAATGTAAACCCAGAAGTTGACTTTCGGTCTTTTACGTCTCCAGCCCAATCGGCATCAACGAACGATTTTAATTTCAATTTAGAATCAAATTTATAAATTAAACATAAATCCAAACTACCTTTTATGTAACGTAAAATTCTTTTTAAAGCCTTAAATAATGCTTCACTCGCACAATGTTGGTATCTACTTAGGAAAATTACAGATACACATAGATCTGGTCTGGTTCCTGAAACAGCATAAAGCAAGCTACCAATTAATTGTCGACATTTTTTTTCAATATATTGATTCTCGGATTTATTTTTTAATAAAATTTCAAAATTAAAATTGTGATCAATTGGTGTATCAATCTGTTTACAATCTGTCATTCCATATTTGTTTAAAATATTTTCCAGATATTTTTTCTGATTTATTATGGTTAAACCGTTTATTAAATCTTGCTTTATACTGATTCCAAGATAATTACTAGCTAGACCTAAATCTTTAGTTTTAAAATTATTGTTCAATATTTTTTTAAAATCTTTTATATAATTAATATTATTACCAAATAACAAAATATCATCGACATAAATAAGTAAATAAACAGAAATACCTTTCTCATTCTTTGTATACAAACATAAATCATTTTTGGACCGAACAAACCCTTGATTTGTAATAAACACATCAAATTTTTGGTTCCAATACTTTGGTGACTTCTTTAAACCATAAATTGATCGATTTAATTTACACAACTTCCCGTCTGGCAGTTTTAAATACACTTCTTCTTCAATATCACCATACAGAAAAGCACCATTAACATCTAATTGATAAACAGCTAACTTTAATTTGTTTGCTATTGCCATGAACATTCTAAACGTAGTTATTCTTGCTACTGGTGTATAAACCAATGTATCTATATCATTCTGTTGAAAGCCTCTAGCTACTAACCTTGCCTTGAATTGCTTTTCACCATTGGGATTTTCTTTCACTTTAAATACCCATTTGCTGCTGACGATTTTTGATTTATGAATATTTTCATTTGTTTCAGTCCATGTATTATTATCTTTCAATGTTTTTAATTCTTTTTCTATAGCTTGTAACCAAAAATCTTTGTTTTCCCCTTCCATTGCTTGTTGAAGTGTAAGATCTTCTTCACATACTGATAAAAAATTTGTTTCGTAATTGTTTAAATATTTCGGAGGTTTTCTAGTTCTTTTTGTTTCAATCCTATTAACTTCATCATTTGTTTCATTATAATTTTCTTCATTATTTGTTTCTGATAATAATTCTGAGTTAATATCATTGGATGCTTCAATAAATTCGATTGGTTGATAATTTTCATTTTCTATGTTATCATTTTCATTTTGGACATCTTCATTGTCTGAATGCATTTCGTTTTCGTTATCTGATAACAAATCTTCGACTGAATTTTCTATTTCGATATTATTGATTTCTGATTTCGATTTCAATGTTAATTTATTTTCAATATCGTTCTGAATAAAAATTACGTCTCGTTTAATTGATACAGTATTTTTATTCGGATAGTAAATTCTAAAACCCTTTGAATTCTCTGCATATCCCACAAAATAAGCTATTTCTGATTTCGGATCCCATTTTGATCTTTGTTCTTTATTAATATGAACTCCAACTTTAGATCCGAAAATTTGTAACTGATTTATATCATATGGTTCTGAATTATGCCAAATTTCACAAGGTGTTTTGTCTTTGATTCTACTACTTCCCGTTCTATTCAAAACAAAAACTGCTGTATTGACTGATTCAGCCCACAATTTTTTTTCGAAGTTATTTTGTATTAGCATTGTTCTAGCAGCTTCAACTACTGTTCTATTTTCACGTTCGACACATCCATTTTGTTGTGGAGAATAGCTGACACTAGTTTGATGTTGTATACCGTTGTTGATCATTAACTGACTTACATCTTTATTGATAAATTCAGATCCATTGTCTGATCTGATAATTTGTATTTTATGACCCGGGCTGATTTTTGTTCTTTCAATGAATTCATGAATTTTATCTTTTGTTTCACTTTTATTTTTTAAGAAATAGACAGTTCTATATTTTGAAAAATCATCTTTAATCAATAAAAAATATTTTGAACCACTGATTGAATCATTTTCCATTGGACCACACAGATCCATGTGAATCAACTCACCAGGCTTGGAAGCTCTTGAGCCTGCCAATGGAAATTTAAGTTTGTGTTGTTTTCCAATTATGCAATCTTCACAACAAATTTGCTTCTCATCATATTTGATTTCATGTCTTTTCAAAACATTTTTAACTTGATTATAATTTTGATGTACCATTTTATAATGCCACGTAACTAAACTGTCATTTCGTTTTCCAATATTTGTCGATATTTCATCTTCTCTTGCTCTAAAACTCATCAGATACATTTTATTTTCTCTTTTGCCTATAGCACTTATTTGATTGTTTTTTATAAAGCTACATTGATAATAATTCATATTTACCCTAAAGCCCTTTTTTGTTGCTGCACCAACAGAAAATAAATTGAATTTTAATTTGGGTACGTACAATACTTCACTAATTGTTGTTTCAATCCAAGATTCACCATTAAATGCATCAAGTCTCAATGAACCAATTCCAACAGCATCAATTTTCGTACCGTCACCGATTATAATTTTTTTATTATTAGAAAATTGTTCGAATTCATAAAAATTATTTTTATTATTTGTCATATGATCAGTAGCTCCACTATCAATTATCCAATTTTGATTTTTCTCCCCACCAACAACCGCATTTACCGCCGCCGAAAAGGCATTGTTATTGTTATTGGAATCATCCTTTTTTTTCTCTCCATCAGAAATTTCTTGTTTTTTCTTTAAACTCCAGCAATCTTGCTTAATTAACATGACCATTTTTCTTGCAATACTCACATGACTTTTTGTTGTTATTTTCTTTCGATCTGCAGTCCTTTTTTATATGTCCCATTTTACCACATTTGAAACACTTTCTGTCTTTATTTGGTTTATTTGATTTCATTGTAAACGCTGAACTTGAACTTTCTTGCTTGGTATTTGACCTCTGTTCTTCTATAAGTAACCTAGAAGTTAACTCCGACAATGTTTGTTTTTCATTTGGTACAGAGTCCCAAGCAGATATAAAATAGTTAAATTTACCTGGCAATGATGTCAATATTTTAGTTGCAATCATTTTGTCTGAGACTTCTCCTTGTAGTTGTCTAATTCTACAGACAATTTGGTCAATTTTTGTTAAGTAAGTTGCCATATCTTCATTACTATATTGTAATGTAAAAAATTTCTGTTGCTCCAAGTGAAGAGATGTTTGAGATTGTTGTTCATAAATTATATGTAATCTGTCCCATATTAATTTAGAAGACTCACATGTTATAATTTGCATCATAACTTTATCCGATATTCGGGATACTATTACGCTTTGTGCTTTGGCATCCTCTCGTAACCATTTTTCAGGTTCAGTGTCTGGCTTGACTTTAGTACCATCAACCACACTAAATATTTCTAGGCCTTTTAATATTACTTTTATTTGGAATTTCCATACTACCCAATTTGAAGCACCTTCCAATTTTAAAGTCGCTACAATATTTTCCATAATTATTTCAATTTGCTTGACCACAAATATTTTAATAATGTTTCTTTTTTATTTTTGATTTTTGCTTTACCGCAAAAATTTTCCAAAAAAAAAATTGATCTCACTTTTCTTTTGCTCTAATACACTGGGCCCATAACCTGTTGAATGTATTTCTTTTTATACATATGTCCCATATTTATTAGAAGAAAAGAAGTTAGTTTATTTTAAAATAATTTATTTTTAAATTATATAAACCAAACATTAATTCTTTTTAACAAAATTAAAAATTTAAATTATTATTATTGAGCGTACAGTTTTCTTCAATGATTGCAATTCAAGTGAATATAAAAATCAGATTACTATGTTTTTTTATGTTACAAAAAAAAAAACAGATTACTAAGATTACAAAAAAAAATAAACAGAGTTATTATATTCCTTAAGTAAAATTAAGCATAATAAAGTATTTTTGTAAGAGACTTTAAATTCAACAGGTTGAAATTCAAATTAGCTTAAGCATTAATAAAATTCTCACATCCTTAAAATCCAAAAATTAAAGCAAAACAAAAATCATATGATTTTTATTTATTAGTATTGAGTATTTAAGGGAAACTATGACGCCCTTAAGGCCAAATAAATGTAAACAATGCATTTATTTTATAAAAGAACCAGGTGACTATGATAATTTTTTGTCTTTAGAAAAAATTAAAAAAATTGTAAAATATAAGTAATTTTACGGTTTCCAAAAATTTTAAAAATAAGAAAATAGTTTTAAGTCGAAAATAAAACGAAATGAACTCACTTTGTTCTTAAAAAAGTACTTAATTTTGGATTTTAAAAAAACCTGCGAAAAAAACTTAAGTAAAAGGAATCAGAAGGCACCTTGTAAGAGGGAGGTGAATTTATTTTTTTGGCATAAAAATTTTCGTTATTCCTTGTTACTCTACTATTCACTTATTTAAATCTCCAAATAGAGACTCCTATGGCGAAAAAAGGCACATACTTATGGGTGAAAAAAATATAAACAAAAGAGTCATACTTAGTTAAATATTTAAATAGTGCCCCAATGGCGAAAAATAGCACATACTTATGGGTGAAAAAAATTTAAATAAATGGGTTGTCAAAACAGTCAATAGAAATATGTTTACTCTGCCTTAACTTTCACTATCGAAATAACAAAGCCGCCAATCAATCGCTGATGCTTTAAGTTTAATTATAGCTTGTTTATAGCTTGTTTACACTTAGCTAATTTAACATGTGTTTTTTATGGTGTTTTTTCATAGTAATTAAAACAGAAACACGTTCTTCACATGTTTCTACAATAACATGTTAATTTTCAGGGATGAATGAGTAATTTTTGAATAATATTTTGTTAGGCAATATTCAGTTCGCATTAATTTTTACTTGGTATGTCATTTTTGACTTTGAAATTTTATAAAGGTGGAGATACACTCAAAATAAAAGACGCGCGAGTTCTTAACCTTGACACAACTTCATATATTTTTATTTTTTTGTGCGAGCCAGTTCCTTTGAGCTTATCCCCGGTATTCTACGAATAAATACTAAAGGAAGAGTAAATCCAGCTCTGGGATGAAGTATCTCTCTTACATATTTAGTGAGACCAATACATTTACAGGACAGGGTGTTTTATATAAAATCACAATATTTTTTTTTTACTTTTTTAGATTTCTTTTTTCCACAACACCTTCTCCGAAACGGGGCCTTTGCCCCAAGTACTGATTTCAGTTTTGGAAGTTTGGGCACCGCCTCTACTCCCTCCAAGTTTAAGCCGGTTCTGAGTGGTTCACATAAACTGCACTTTAGCCTTATTTTTTATTCCCGGTTTGCCCTTTTTTTTCTCGAAGCTTAGAAGCAAAAAAATTCCTAGGGGTTTCAGGGAGGCGACAGCTGTCCCCCATTCAGCATACAGCTTCCTATTTTAAACATTTTTATGCATTAGGGCCCAAATATTTTGCCCTTTTCCAAAAAATAATATGGTCAAATATTTTGGAATGTATGAAAGGAAGGGCCTGAATATGGATAAATATTTTGGTACGTTTATACTATAAACGAATGTAGCCGAAGAAGAAGATGAAGTACTTGGTTTTTGGAACACAAATGTCAAAAATTAGAAAAAAAAAAAAAAAGGAACGCCGTTACTATTATTAAGGTTATAAATCAGCTTTCAACTTTTTACATTAGCCGCACGGTCGCTGCTAAGTTTTATTTTTCAATTCACAAAAATGCGAAATTTTATTTTATTTTAGATGTAAAACATTTATTAATTAATAAAAATGTTTATAAAATATTCACATATCTGCGAAGTATCTAAATAAAATCTAAATTTCGTATTTTTCATACAAAATTCAATGTAAATAAACATTTTATGTGACCACAGATAGGGACTGTCAAAACAGTGAATTGACAGATAAAATAAAATTGACAATGTCTTAAGTAAGTATAGCGACATCTATTGGAGTTTCCATAAGTAGCACGCTTGTATAAACCTGTTCATATAACATTTTAATAATTTCGAATAATTTCATAATACCTACAAAAAAAATTTATACCATCAGTTCAATAGATTTAATAAAAAACTTGTAAAAATCTATTCACAATTATCATATCTCACTCTTCTATTTCATATTTCTTTCTTTTATAAATTTTGAACATGTTTAATAATAAGTAAGTAAATGGGCGGGTTAAAATTTTAACAACTATCAGCTAATTTTTTTCTGTCAGCTCATCACTTCCGGCTCACTCCATTTTCAATGTGAGTTCCAGTATTTTTTATTTATTATTATTTTGTTAAAGAAATTCAAAAAAAATTGTAGGTTGGGAAAAAAAAATCGGTGGGTGAGGGAAAATTTTTTTGGAACACAAATGTCAAAAAATAAAAAATATAAACTCATAGAGTGTTGGGCTTATAATCGGTCTCTTTTTAAATAAATATTGGCTAAAGTGCAGAACGCGTGCACCCCTCAGATTTCGCTCAAACTTGGTGGGGTGGTAGAGGCGGTGCCAAAATCACCCCCCATGTTTTTTTTTTTTTTGGGGAAAGGCCCAGTTTCCGAGTTTTGGCCCCTCAAAGTTTTCAAACATTTGGATATGGGGAAGGAATTTTTTAACTCCGATTTGGTCTAATTTTGGAGAGGGGGTAGAGGCGTACCCCGAGATGTGAAATCCAAGACGGTTTTTTCGGGGCGGTTTTCCGAAATATTTTGCCCTTTTCCAAAAAATAATATGGTAAAATATTTTGGAATGTATGAAAACGCGCCTATTTCTTTACCTCAAAGGTGGTGTGGAAAGTAGAAATACTAATTATAATAAATTGAAAACAATCCCAAAACGACAAACATAATGTTTGCAGATTTTGCAAAAAGCACCCTGTAATGTTAATGTATAGGTTTCACTAATACATATAAGAGAGATACTTCATTCCAGAGCTGGATTTACCAGGGCTGCCAGATTGAGGAATTTTTTCCCCAAACTGAGGAAATTTTTAATTTCGGGGGAAAAAAAAAAGTTAAAAAAAACGTGGGGAAAAATTTGAGGAAAATGTTTTTTTCTGAGGAAAATTTGAAGAAATTCAGAAATATTGTGCTAACGTGGCAATCAACAATATTTAAAATTTAAGACTAAATTTTTTTCACCCTAATGATTTTAAGAAATTTATATCATTACCATATTCTTCTACGTACGTTGAGCTCAAAATCTATTGTTGGAACTAAACTTTTTGATTTACAACATATAGGTACCGCATAAAATCTGAACACATTAAAAATTTGAGGAAATCTTGCAAAAATAAGCTGTTTTTGGGGAAAAACTGAAGTGAGTAAAACCGTT
The DNA here is from genome assembly GCA_964007475.1 of Hybos culiciformis. Taxonomy (NCBI): domain Eukaryota; kingdom Metazoa; phylum Arthropoda; class Insecta; order Diptera; family Hybotidae; genus Hybos; species Hybos culiciformis. The sequence goes on along the minus strand of OZ023273.1, from coordinate 69,349,420 downwards.
ATCCAATTTTTTTTTTTTTTTTTAATTTAGGGTAAAAAAAAATTTCAGTACACAAAAATATAAAAAAAATTTGAGGAATTTTTTTAAAAAAGTGCCTATTTTGGGGAAATTTCTTGAAAATTTGAGGAAATTTCATTCATTCCATCTGGCAGCCCTGGGATTTACTCTTCCTTTAGTATTTATTCGTAGTGTGGAAGTCATGCCAAAATTAGAAATTTTTTTGTAATATTTGTTTTTGGTCCATGCCTATGTTTAAGAGCTGTATATGTTTAAGAGCTGTTGCTTGAATCTACCTACCTAGGTATATTTAAAAATCACAAAAAAAAAATTAATTCCCGGTCGATCTTGCATTCCAATTTTCACGTTGGATCGATCTTTATCAAGAATAGTCTGGCCGTGGCCGAGTCTGTCCTAATGTATTGAGCATTTAAATAAAAAAAAAAACACGAAGCAGTCATAGAACTGCCTACAGAACTTTATACTTAAGATTTAAACTATGAAATAACAGTGGCTACAAATAATGGACTTCTTTTGGACTGATGGACTGATTTTTATTTTAATTTACATTTTGTACTGAGCAGCCCATCATTTGCAGCCACTGTTATTCATAGTTTTTTTCATAGTTTTTAAATCTTTAAGTATAAACTTCTGTAGGCAGTTCTATGACTGCTTCGTGTGTTTTTTTTTTTTTTTTACCAAAACGAAGTACAGATATGTACTTAAATTAAGAGAAAAATTTTAACTTTAAAAATTATGACGCTTTACGGAAATTAATTAGATCAATCTGCAAAAATTAATTGACCAATTTATTATCTCTCCCTCTTTGGTATTTTGTATTTGGCGTAACTACATTATTATGTTAAAAAAATTAAAAAAAAAAAAATTTCATAAAATTCTCAGTATCGGGGGATCGAACTTGGCACCTTCAGAATTGTAATCCGATATTCTATCCACTCAGCCATATAGCCCTTATGATTTCAGCTTTCTAAAATAGCATAAAAGAGCACTTGTCTTCTTTAATAATTAAAATCCCCGGAATTTATTTTAAAAATTTCTCTCTTATTTCCTTACACTAATCGTATTCATGAACCCGTTTATTTCATTCCACTAACCGTATTCATGAACCTTAAAGAACTAACCGTATTCATGAACCTTAAAGAACTTGAATTTGTATATTATTTAGAAGACTCTTTATATGATTTTAGAAAGCAAAAATTATATGGCCGTATGGCTTAGTGGATAGAACACCAGACTAATAAGTCTGAAGGTGCCAGGTTCGAACCCAATTATGATTTGTTTTTTTTTTAATATTTGAAATTTTTTTACATAATAAAATGATTTCTAGAAGTAATAAGACAAAAATTGTTTTTTTGTTAGTGGGTACTGGTATGACCTAAAAGACGAGGGCGAGCGGTGGTCCCCTTACTCCCCCCGACCCTAAAAATTATTGGTACTGACAGATGGAGAAAATTAATAGTTTTTCTTGTTCCAAATAAATAAAAAAAAAAAAAAATGAATGGTTTATTAGAATTTTTTTATTATATTTTAGAAATCCAAAATCATATGGGCTATATGGCTTGGTGGCTAGAACATCGGACTATAAGAGTGGAGGTGTCAGGTTCGATTCCCCCCAATGAATACATTTTTTTTTTTTTTTTAATTTTTTTGAACATAATAATTTTTAATTTTTTTGAACATAATTTTTTTATTAGTAGAATATGTAATTTTTTTGCTTGTAATATTGGGCCCTATATATACATATATCACGATAATTATGAATTCCTACCCAAAATTTTTGGTCTGGTAATCTTTATTTCACCAGAGCTACCTATTTTGAAAAAATTTTTTTTTGCATATTTTGAGCCGGGAAAACCTATAATGATAAATTACTTGATCGATATCTATACTATCAATGCCAAAATATACCTATGTTGTTTCTCAAGGCTTTAATAAAATTATTTGTAACGAGTTTAGTGCGTCCAATATTATAAATTTGTTTTATAGGATATAATGTTTATAACTTTAGTGGTTACATGATCTCTGTAAAAAAAATAAAACAAAAACATGAAACATGAAATGAAATGTGATCACTCTTCTTACTTATATTTCTCCCGGGAAATTCGTACTTTTTTTAGCGTTTATTATCTTATTAACTACAACAGGATTAACAAATGCTTGTTTAAATACATATATACATATAACTGTCTTGTCATAGTAAGTGGTAAAACATGTTTGAAAATTAGTTGGGACTTTAGTGATATACCTATTATCCGGTGTCTAAATTTTTTATGAATGATCACAAGATTATGTTAATTCTATTGTGAAAATAAGATTGCACGAAAAAGCTGTGAATATTGCCAGGGTTGGACTGGCCCACCGGGACACCGGGACATTTCCCGGTGGGCCGGTAATATTTGGGCCGATAAATTAAAACTTTTTATTACTAATTATTTTAAAGATGCAATGGAATCTGATTTAAATATATTTTGATTGGAAATGATTTTGGGAAACAATCGAAGTATAATAACTTCGAAAGTACGGTACTTAGTGCTAAACAATTAATTAAACCTTGAAAATGCTGTAAACAGGAAAGTTATATTCAAAAAAATATATTAATTAAAAAAGAAAACAGGGTAAAAAAAATATTTGTTAATTGATTCGATGAGATTCCAACTCTCTAGTCCTGTGATAAAATATATTAAATGTATGAGATTTCCGTGGCCAGCAACTCATTTGACTTAGATTTAAATAATATAAATACTGTTTTCAATTCCAAAATTTTAGTTTATAATCGTCATGTTTGGAAAGAAAATCTAATATATATTATTTATTCAAAAAGTGTTATTAAAATTTAAAGCTCAAAAACCATATTGGAAATCAATTAAAAAATATTTCATAAGTTTGTATTTGAATACTGTTAGTTGTGTTCCCAGAAACTTTAAAATTAAAAGCAACATTTATGATATCAGAAAATTTAGAAATTTGTTAAGGAGTTATTGAACCTTGAATTGATCGTTAAAACAGCTAGAGCGGGGGGGGGGCAGACAGTTGCCCAAATGACATTTGACAATCTGACATTTGCCCACGAACATTTGACAATCTGACATTGGCCTATCCGATATTTAAGTTCCCGTTCCTTTTCACACCTTTTCCAAATTGAAACAAATCTATTTCCAACTTTATAGGTAAATGTTTTCAAAAAAAAATTTTTTTTTTAGCTGAGTATAAGTTTCCTTAAATTAAAAAACTGGTCAAATGTCAGATTGGCAAATGTTTTCCTTTCCATTAGAGTGAAAATAGACGGATGGGTTCATGTTTTACAAATACTTAATTTAATTCTTTCCCAATATTCCAATTTAATTAACAATAATTCTTACAATTTTTCGTTCAGTTCCTATATTTTTTTTTACATAGTATTGAATTAAAAAAATTAGCGTTTCTATAAACCTATAAGTGTTTATATAAATGCGTATTTATTTGGGCATATATTCTAAATAAGCATTGCATTTTTTTAAATAAAGAAGCGGATAAGCAATGTATTTTTTTATATAGAGAAATGGGCCGGTAGTCCAAAACTTCCCGGTATAATTTTTATAGCCAGTCCAACCCTGAATATTGCAGAACGCTGCCCACAATATTGAAAAATAGTTCATTCAACTCGCTATTAAAAAACTGATTTCTGAATAGGATAGTTTTTTTTTCACAATTAAATTTTTAAAAAGAAATAGCATCTCGATACTTAAATTTATGCATCTGTCAACGTTTCCAATATTTTTTACATCCATTTTATAGCAATATTCAATTGCATTAATTCATATATGAAATTATACAGTTTTCAACTAAGTTCTCAAATAAGTTTTTAGCTACATTTTAATTTTATAATATGTATTATAAAATTATAAAACGCTATTTATTAATTAAAAGTTTTTTCCATTTATATAAATTAAAATAAAAAATCAAAGAGCGCCTAATTTGCAAATTTTTTTGAAGCAAATTTGCTACAATTTTACTTAGCTCTGTGTTTTGCTTCAAAAATAGAATATGTATAAAAAATAATAAATTAGTGGCTGATAAAAAGATTTTGGTTTGTTTAAATATCTCAAAAAAACTAATTATTATGAAAAAAGATTTAAAAACTATGAATAACAGTGGCTACAAATGATGGGCTGCTCAGTACAAAATGTAAATAAAAATAAAAATCAGTCCATCAGTCCAGTAGCAGTCCATTATTTGTAGCCACTGTTATTTCATAGTTTAAATCTTAAGTATAAACTTCTGTAGGCAGTTCTATGACTGCTTCGTGTGTTTTTTTTTTTTTTTTACCAAAACGAAGTACAGATATGTACTTAAATTAAGAGAAAAATTTTAACTTTAAAAATTATGACGCTTTACGGAAATTAATTAGATCAATCTGCAAAAATTAATTGACCAATTTATTATCTCTCCCTCTTTGGTATTTTGTATTTGGCGTAACTACATTATTATGTTAAAAAAATTAAAAAAAAAAAAATTTCATAAAATTCTCAGTATCGGGGCATCGAACTTGGCACCTTCAGAATTGTAATCCGATATTCTATCCACTCAGCCATATTGCCCTTATGATTTCAGCTTTCTAAAATAACATAAAAGAGCTCTTGTCTTCTTTAATAATTAAAATCCCCGGAATTTATTTTAAAAATTTCTCTCTTATTTCCTTCCACTAATCGTATTCATGAACCAGTTTATTTCATTCTACTAACCGTATTCATGAACCTTAAAGACTAACCGTATTCATGAACCTTGAACTTGAATTTTTATATTATTTAGAAGACTCTTTATATGATTTTAGAAAGCAACAATTATATGGCCGTATGGCTTAGTGGATAGAACACCAGACTAATAAGTCTGAAGGTTCCAGGTTCGAACCCAATTATGGTTTTTTTTTTTTTTTAATATTTGAAAAATGATGACGGACATTTCTCAGAAAAATGATGACGATTCTCAGAAAAATTCTATATGAAAATGGATTTTTACCCTCTACCAAATTTCTTCCAACGACGCTAAAGAAGTATAAACTTCAAAAATATATAAAAAATACTTGCACTTTTTTTTTACTTTTATTTAATATTATTACCTTTTATCAAAGCGTATGTATATCATAGAGGATTCCTATACAAAAAATATAAATAAAAAAGTGAAACAAAAAATCTTAAATCACAACCCCATGAGCTTATATTTTTTTTATATGAATCCTCTTCTACGATGATACTCTTACTCTCTGACTTAAAAATTAGCGATTCAAGAGTGGATAGTACTATTCTGAACTTAGAAATTAAAAAAAATGTTTATTCATTTAATTAAACAATTTTTATTGATTATTAATTTTTATCATAATTTTCATGTAATTTATATACTTTTTTAAGTTTTACAATAATAAATTGTTCATAAACTTAAAATAAAGTATATTTTGCTGTTTTAATTCTTTTTTTAAATTTTAATCCTTATTTCTTCTGATTTCTAACATTTATTATTTCTTAACGAAACTTTTATTACACATTTATTTTATATAATAATATTCATCTACACATTTTTTTTCAATTAATTTGTTATTTTTAGAATACAAATAATAAAAACTGGAAATCATTAAATTTCATTACAAACTTAAAACAATTACTATTTTTTTTTAGCGAATATTCAAAATTTGCGCTTTAATTCCATCACTGAATAATCGTTTTTTGTGCCCACGGCTTATAGGTAGTTTACATATTCATCTATCCTGTATTCAAATAATAACGTTTTTAATAGGCTATCGTCTTATAGTTTATATAAATTTATGAATAATATTAAACATCATCTAATCAGTGTAAGCCAGTTATGCCAGGTAAAAAAAAATATTTTGAAAATTTACGACAAAATATCTTGAAATGAAAATTTTTGAAAAAAAAGTGGTTGTTTTAATTTTAAGTGTTCTTTTGAATGTAAAAATTTTGTTATTCATAGAATTTTCTTAATAGTATTTATTTAAAAATTTCAAAAAGACGAAATTACAATTTTTCCGGAAATCTTCAAAAAGAGTTTAAATTTATCAAATTAAATCATTTATAGATTTGTCAACAGTGTAATGCTTACTTTTCTGTTGCCCACGGCAGTAGCAGTGATACGAAGCCAAAAACACTCAAAAAAATTTACAATCTCATAATAAAAAAAAACTTTTATTTTGGCTTTGAAGAATTATGGTCAGCCTACATAACAAAAACGTTACCATCATAAATAAATCTTATTTATTCCAGTTAGTTATGAAAATTGATATAAATTAATAATAAATTTACTTTTTAATTTAAAACAAAATATTCTTGATTAACATATTGAATGGAAAAGTTTCAATAAACCACACTATTAATGATTCATTAAAAATTTTCAACTTTTTTGTTCAATTTTGGTCAACAAAAACAATTCTTTAAATTATATATAAGTATCTTCTCATTCAATCGACCATTTGGATTAACATTTATATCGATCATAGTATAATAATTAAAGTTTAATGTTTTGTTTAATAGTTTTGCTTAAATTATATTATATCGTCGTGCATTCCTATTTGTTCAAACGACCATTTTATGCTTTTTAATGCGTTGGGGATCGTTATGTTGTATTTAGTGCTATAGAATTTAGATCACTAAATGGAGTATTATATTCGTCAATACACATGCAATCATTTAGATGCATCTGCGTAAATAATGAAAAAATTTAGATGCATAAGCGTATATAATGAAAAAATTTAGATGCATCAGCGTAAATAATGAAATAATTTAGATGTTTCGTATTGAATATTACGTAATACCTAAACAAACATAATATCTCTCACAATATTTCAATATAGCCAAATACAAAAAAAAAAAATGAGAAAAAATGAGAAGAAAAAATATTCTCTCTTTGCAACTACCTCTCCCCTACGCATTAAAACAGTATATTGGATATGTAAACAAAATTTGTTATACAACTCGTTCTGTATTTACACAAAAATACATTGACACTTGTCAATTTATATCACTCGACCTTCGGTCTCGTGATATAAGTATTGACTCGTGTCAATGTATTTTTGTGTATACAGAACTCTTAATTAATAACAAATTTAGTTTACATATACAATAATCTACTATTATGTTTTGATTAATTACCATTTCTAAATATGTCTAATCTAGATTTCATCAAAAGTTTTTTTTATTTTTGTTTTATTTAAAAATTAAAACATTTTGATAAAATCTAGAAATGGTAACTAATCAAAACATAAAATGTTCGTGTGGACAAATACATAAAGATAACAAAAACGTAAAAAAAAACATATTTTTTTTAATTATTGTATTATTTATTAAAACTTATAAAGATTAGCTTGAAAGCTCAGAGGTAGGACTTCGGGAATTTTTCCTGAAGCCCCGGGCTTTCATATTTCTAACAATTATAAGTAGCAAGGGCAAGTTTTTGACACCAAATGCAACATTTTTTAGAAGTCTGAGTTTTTTCAAATCAAAGTTAATTAAAAATTATCTAAGATCAATCATGCAACAAGATAGTCTAGAGCGGGTGGCTATGTTGTCAATAGAGCAGGATGTAACAAAACAGATAAATTTTGATGATGCTATCGAAGAATTGACAGTAAAAGAAAGTTTGTACGAAATAGGAATAAAAAATAATATGTTTGTGTTTGCATATAGCATATTATTGAATATAATGAAGAAATAAATATTTCATATAATATTTTCCCGAGGCCCCGCTAAACCCACAGCCGGCCATGAGTACCAGCATTTTCTATATTGAAAAAGAAGAAATGATAAAAGAACAAAAATAATTATTTCGATATAATGTAGATAGAATCCAGATAGAAAAAGTAAATAGTTTCGAAGGAATGCTATTTTCGAATTTCGATGTTAGTATATGTATTTCTTTTTATATTTCCTAAACACTACTAATAAATAATATAAAATTATGTTTCAATATTCCGGAACTTCTTTCTATTGTAGTTTTTTAACTCCGTTATTGATCGAACATTAAAATTTTTGATATAAAGTTTTTAAAAGCAAATTATCTATTCCAGCTGTAAAATAATAATATTAGCTGGCTATTTCGTTAAAATGAGCATTTTTAATGAACATTTCTATAATTTTAAATGGATAATTTAATCTGTGTGACGATGAAGACGCGTATTTCTTTCCTATAAATAAGAATATTTAAAATTTACCCCAAAATTGACAATAAGTTTTAAAATTAAAAAAGTTGTTGGAGAGAGCTTATAAATTATTTAATTGTTTTAGTTATAACATTTAATGAAAATAAGTATTAAAAATGTTTGTTTTTGAATAAGTTAGATTTTTTATCTTGTTTTACGTATTTTATATAATCTGAAATATAGGTATATGTATATATAATTCTAAATATATTTTAAATAAAAAAATAAGTTTTAACTGATAACAGGGTTTTACATATAAATATAATTTTAATGTAAATTATTTAATTTTATAAATATATTATATTAAGTATTTACATTTAAGTTTTTTCCTACGTTTTTTACAAAATGTAATTTTTATTATTTTACTTTAAAAATTTTTTGTTTTTAGAGAAAATTTTAAAATTAACTTTATGTTTTATTTTTAAAAGCACTTAAAGATATTAATTTTTTTTTTAAATGTCAAAAATATGATTTTTTTTTTCATTTCCATAAAATTTATTTTGTAATATTACAATTGTATAAAAGTTTTTTCTAAATTTAATCATTTTATTTTTTTAAGTATTTTAGATTTTAGAATTTTGAGTCCAAAAATATGTTTTTTTTTAATAAATTAGTTTTTTTTCTTTATTTATAATAATTTTTTTTTGCTTAATATTTTGTTTTTGTTTTATATATATTTTTTTAAAAATGTTTTTTTAGAAGACTAAGTCTGCAAAAAAATTTAAAATATGAATTTCTGCTCAAAATTCGATTGAAGACATCATTCCAAAATTCTCAAAGTTTTCTAATGTTTTATATGTTTCTCATTTAGACGGGCTCTTTATATAGAACTTTTTTGTCATATGAAAATTTTATTTTAAGATAAAAATCCAATTAAAAATAAATTTCACAAGGAAAGTGTCAAATAATATCTTTGTTAAATCGCAAAAAAAAAGAACAAAATTTATAATTTTGCCATTTTGCTGTCACTAAGATTTTTGACACTTTTTTACATCTCAGCAACGAAATTCGAAACGATAAACTTATTTATATTCAAAATGCTTTCAATTTTAAATGACAACATTATTGGAAAATTTCTGCGAAGTGGGATTAAAAATTTGTGTAAAAAAAGTTTAATTTGACAAAAAAGTTGTTTAAAGAGTAGCTAGATATAAAAACAGAAGAAAATTGAAATTTTAGTCCAAAATATGAAGGTATGATGCCCTCAATCTAATTTTGAACTGTATTATAGAATTTACATATTTTGTTTAGTCAAAAGAAAATTTTCGGTTTACAAAAGTGAAAAATAGAACATGAACAACACTATAACAACGTTGGAAAATTTAACAGCATTATATAAAAACAATATTTTTGATATGAACATGAAAGGGTATGATAAATTTAAAATGCTTTTGAAATATAAACGTATTTTTTTTTATGCCGTATAATTTCACAAAAAAAAAAGATTTGCAGACTAAGTCTTATCAATAATTTTGAAGTGCCAAATATTTATTTTTTGTTTCCAAATGTTCATTATTAATATTTTTTTTTTATATTTTTAAATTAAAATAATTTTGTTATGTATTTAAAGTGCTAACGTGATGTTATAGACTTATTCCCGAACTCAATGTAATATTTGCTCTCTAATTCTATTTCGATTAAATTGTTCTATTTCTATTTCAACTTAAAAAAATGGAGAATATTTTTTTTCGAATAAGTACCACAACGAGCTCGTAAATATGCCTTAAAAATGTTATTTCTTACGTCATTCATGCACCTTTAAATTTATTTATTTATGAATATTTTAAATGGAAATGTTTTATCGATCTATAAAGCTGAAAAGAAGATTGGTTAACATTTGAATTTTTTTGGGCAGAGGTTTTAATAAAATAAATAAGTTGCGTGCATTTCAAATGCTTAATAATAAAAATAAAATAATAAAATATTGATTTTGTGCCATTACCAAATTATTTGGTGAAATTTGTCACATAAAATTTTAAAAGCTAGATTCAATAAATGTTTCATTACATGACGATGTCTCATATTCATTACTCACATTTTAAAATAGATGGCCTTATTTATTCAAAATTGAGTTATTGGTCATAGAAATGTTTTCAATATAGAATGTACGCCTATTGACCTACCTATTTACTTACTATGTAATTAACAACATATGTGACAAAAAAGATTTTCTAATCTAATTTTAATTAAAAGAAAATTTAATATTTAGGTCCCAAATTCAAAACTAATTGAATAATATTCCATATAAATATCGCCAAACGTTACGATCTTAAACGGAAATTTTCGTTAAAGTTATGTAAAAAGTGTAGGTAAATTAATTTTAATATTATATTATCAAACTTTTTGAAATCGCATTGTAATAATGTTTGTAAAAAACAAAAAAATTACACACATATTAAAAATTGTTTACATTTTTTTTTATAGAATAAGAGATGAAAATTATTTAGATCCTTTAAGAGAGTAATGAAGGTATCCTTTAAAAGAGTAATGAAGGTATTTGAAAATTTCTTTAATAAAAACATTATTATCGATTATCCATGCCTCAGTTATCTAAAATGTTTTTATGTTAAAAATGTAAAATAATAAAATTAATAAGTTTTCAACGTATTTAGTGGGATCAAAGTAATTCACCATTAACATCGACGAAATTACCCGCTCAGAAACGTTCGAAATTTGAGATGAAGGCGAGCAGTGCGATATTCTTTAATTACTTCAAACAATATATTTTAAATAAATATGGACAAACTTTATGTAAAGTAAAATTAATATGATACATTTTTATATAAAAACAATTTGGTAAATAATAACGAAAATAAATAATTCAAAGAAAAATATTTTGGGCAAAATAAATTTTAATTTGATTCCATTTTTAAACAAAGTTTTTAAAATTATAACTTTTAATTTAATGACGAATTCAACAAAATTTAGTTGGTCAATATAATCTAATTAATCCAAAATCTAAAGTAGATTTCCAGGGGCCAAATTCTATAACTATGTCTTTTCGAAAGATATGTCTCTAAAAAAAATGTTCTTCGAAAGACACTTGTTTTAGAGACGTAGTTATAGAATTTGGCACCAGAATATTAACATTATTCTAATAATTTAAAGAAAAAATAATGAAAAGAAAAACACTTTAATAAAATAATCGGTTAATATTGTGTTTGTTTATTTTTTAATTAATCTTAATGTAATAATACAACGAAATAATAAAATTTTAAAAACTTATTTTTAATTTAATAATGTTTAATTTAAAATTCGGAAATACATAAACTGTAAATAATGAAATATATTTATGATATTTATATATATGTATTGTATATTTTATATTTACAAATAAAATATTTTTTTTAAATAATAATAAAATAATGTATAATTTGTAATTTACAAATCTATATCTAAACAATATTCAATTAAAATTCTAAAACAATTTAAAAAAAATATATTTTTTATTCATAATAATTTGTTTTTTTTTCACATTAAATTGAGTTTGGCGAATAACTTCATAAATAAAAATAGACATATTAAAACAATAGAATTAAAAAAAATAATAATAATGATAAAAATATAAAAGTGAAAATTAAAATAAAATATTTTTTCTTCATAACAAAATTTACATTACAATTTTTGATAAAATTAATAAATTATAATTTATCCTGAATTTTGTTTTAAAAAAAAAAATCTAATCACATCTTTTTAATGATTTTTTTTTTAATTTTTCTTAAGACTAATAAAATACTCCAAATTAGTTAGAAATTTAAACATTTAATAGAAAATTTTATTATTTCATTGACTTCGATTTCAAACCATAGACGGAAAAAAAACCGTATTCAATACAAAGAAATCATTAAAATATAGGTTAAAATAAATATTTATTTTATAATTAGCATATTTGGGTGCATATTTGATGCTTTAACATTATTGCACTCTTTGTTATCCTTAGATCTGATAACAAATTAACTAGAATAATTCCACGATTTAGTTATTTATTATAGAATTCAACATTGTATAGAAAATTTTTCTTTACTTTATGTTTCTTAGATTACTTTGACTCAAATTCTAAAGTCAAATATTAAATGCTTAAGCCATAGCCTTAGAGTAACTCATTAAAATTACAAAAAATTAGTTAAATCTATTAACTTTACAAATAATAAATAAACTCTTTAAAACATAATATGTTATAAGATACTTTTTCGTTGGATAATTTATTAAAATTTAAACGGTAAATTAAGGGTTTAATATAATGAAAAAAAAATTTACAAACATTGTCTAAAAAATATAAAATGTTTAAATGTAAATATCTCAGCTGGTGAATTTTTATTTTTTTTTTTTGATTAAACTGAGTAAGAAATATTTGGTTTTTTACATTTAAAAATTTGATATTTGTGTGACAACATTATCGGAATAAACTTTTTTTCTGAAATGAAGTCGACGAAACTAAAAATATCATCAAATAAAGATACTTTAAAAAGTTAACTTTAATAAAATGAAAAATTATTTATTCACTTTGCAGTGAACATTTTAATTCAACTTTTTGATAGAAATTTTGTTTAAATTACGTAATTTTATTTCATATAATGTTTATTATCATTATTATTGTTAATTTATAAATGTTTTACTACCTGCTTTTATATGTTTTACTTTATTCTTATTTTAACATTATTTTAAGTTCATTCACTTTAATTTTTTTAAATAATTTTGTGCTTATTTTCTGTGATGCAAGCTTAGAATTGTTAGTCTGTGAATGATTCAGTCATTAAAATAACATATTTTTTTAAATGAATTAAATTATTTGAGGTTGATTAGCTTGAGCTATAAACATCACATGAGACCAAAAATAAATTTTATTTTTATGCCACACAAAGTACATAATTTAATAAAATATTGTAATAAAAAAGTTTTATCATGATTATTTTACGTTAAACTTGCTAAATAATTACTATTACTATATGAATTCATTTGAAACTAATGATGGATAATTTGTATAATATTGTGATTATTATTATATTTTTTTAAATTAAATTGTAAATTCTGGTTTTGGCTTTGTAATATTTAATGTTGCTGAAGATGTTGTTCTCCTGCAAAAAAAAACATTATCATTTAACAATCGAGTCCAGTTTCGAAAATAAATTTCACTAACTTAGAATCGATTTTTCAGCATCAATTCTGTTTTAAAACCAACTAAGAAAAAAAAAACAAAATTATTAATTTTAACGGTTCTCCAAAAGCGGAAATTGCATCATTTTCAAAATTAAATTTGAAAAACATTTTTCTTAACAGCGTAATATAATAAACAAGATCAATTAATGAAACTCAAAAAGAAAAAGAAGTCTCTTCTAAATTATATAGTATTATTTAATTAAAAAATACTATAATAAAATGTAAGGTGAGAAAAAAATAAATTGGAAATTGATTTTAATATTTGATTCCACATGTATACTTTAATTTTGTAGGCGAAGTTAAAGAATTGTATTGTACAAAGGTGATTTCAATCAATTTTTGAAATATATATAGGTAGGGTACCCTTATTTTGTTTTGATTTGTAAGCAAAAATCGTTTAATTATTTACCTGATTCTATTGGAGTGGCTGGAGTCAAGCCTGGCTGTCCCATACACTTTTGTCTTACTTCTCGAATTTTCAATTGTAAATCCTGTTTTCGAGGAAATATATCCTTATGTTGTGCCTAAAATAAAATAAAAGACAAAATATATTTCTGTTTTTATCTATACTAGATTTTTATTACCTGAAACGCAATAGTTGCTTGAGATGATGGGAACATACCATGATCTTTTAATAATATTAAAACTAATTGTCTTCTTTGCTCCAATAACTTTCTATGACCCTTCTCATTAGCATCTTTAGAACTCTGAGTAGTAAGAGGTGTTTGTGGTGTTCGCGGCGATCTAAGATTTTGATCTATATCTACAATTTCTGAAGCTTTAGAAAAAAATTAAATATTATTAAATGAGATCGTTAATAAATAATAAAAATTTAAATTTAAAATATTTACCTCTTAATTGATCAATATTAAAATCTGGACCAAAAAATCTTTGTGAAAATGTTGGAGTTGAAGATGGTATTGCACTTTCCAAATCAGAATGTTCTTCTTCACTTTCTACTTACAAAAAAAAAATAAATTTTATTTTTAATTTGAAATTGCTTGTTTTATTTTTATGTTTCATTCTTTACTTACGCATTTTTTGTAGGGAATTTTTCTTTCGATAATTAGTACCATAAACTCTTGGGGATGACGGCACTGAAATAGCACTTGGGGATTGACAATCTTCTGGTTTAAACTGAGGTAATGCTTGATATTTTTTTTCAAAATCAACTTGTTTTAAAACACTGAAATGAGGTCTGTATGTAATATTTTATAAGGAGAAAATTATAACTAAATTTATTTATTTTTTTTGGTAAGTATAAATTTTAAGAAATCGACAAAATTATCAAGTAAAAAGAGCTCTGTACTGTATTTCGTATCTGGTTTTTAGAATGTGAAATCTTTTAAATTACAAAATTTTGTTAAAATAATACTTTTTCTAGGTTACGAAATTTTTTGAAAAAGAAAGACGGGTGCATTTAATCTATTTATAACATATATTATAACATACTTATCCATTTCATCAATTTTTGTCTTTTTTAGGAGCTGCGTTTTTCTTAATGATGGAGAAATTTGTTGATTTAAATCATCGTTAGTTGAAAATGCCGAAGTAGGTGTTGGTAAACCTGAACTTGTATATATTGGATTTGTAGATGTCATTGTAGAATCCGAATTATTGGCACTAGTAACATTTTCATTTTCAGTTGTACTAGGTGATGTTAATTTTCCAACTAAAAATATAAAATACTTAATGCATAAACTAAAAACATTGAAAACTTTCAATAACCTACCCAAATTTTGCCGCCTTTGCAATGGTGCCTTTCCAAGTTGGGCTGGTGTCGGAGCCAAAACAAACGCTTTTCTTTCATCTGCATCAATTTCTTCAGAAGTACGTTCAGTTAAATTAGAAGAATCAAGTTGACTTTCATTTTGTGGCTGTATAATTTTTTCATCTGACTTCGGTGTAGCTGGTAGATTTTTATAAATTGGCGAATTTATTGGAGTGTTTTCTGTTTAAAAAATACATTTTTTTTTTTTTTAATTAAAAAATAAATTTTTAAAAGTATTCATTATTAAACTATATTTAAAAATTTTGTTATAGAATTAATTTTTTTCAAATTAAAGATAATTTGAAATAATACATTATTGCGGCAAAGGCATAAAACCACCAGTAAAAATAATATTCTATTTTTCAATAAATTTTACCTTGTTTAATAACATATTGCACATTTTTAACATTAGATGGTGAGTTTATTGATTGCTGTGTTTTATTTTCGGTTAAATGTCTTGCAACAGCATTGAGTAAACATTTATGTTGATCTACGGAACTTGCTGTTGACGTTGACATCGGCAAAAAAGCGAACTAAAACAATTTAGTAAACTTACAAAAAATTCATATTATAATAATTTAATTTAATAACTAACATACTAATACATATTATGGAATCCGTACTATGTGTTTGAATTATAAGTACTTCAATTCGTAGGAGGAAATCCGCGCGATGGTTCAAAATGTTTAATATATCAAATTCTCTTTTGCATTTTATATGAAACTAATAGATTTTTTGTTTTTATTGTAGTATTATATTTTTATGGATTAAATAGTTGGAGGAATAAAACTGTGATACACTAAATCATCAATATGAATTTTTTGCTAATATAATAATAACATTGTAATTACCTGAGGATTATTATTGTTAATTGAAAACATTATTTGCTTTTGCCCTACTAATTGTGAAGTTGTTGTTGTTGCTGTTGTTGTTGCTGTAGAAAATTTTTGTTGATTGGGAATAACTCCATTTCCCTCATTAGACATCAATTTTTGATTACCAACTGTATTCATTAACCCAGTTGAATTTATCATTAAAATAGTTTTATTATTATTATTAATATTGCTATTGATGTTAATACTGTTATTGTTATTATTATTAATATTAGGAGTTGTTACAAATTTCTCATTTAAAATAATTGATTTTAATATTTCCGAACTATTATTATTGTTATTATTAGAGTTAGTAGTATTACCACCACCATTCCCACCACTATTACCATTTTTTGTATTGTTTTCACCACATACACCACCACCACCACCATAAATATTATTTTCAACTAAATTATTTAAATTTTTATTTGAAACCATTGAAATGGAATTGGAAGAATTAGAGGGAAATTTTGTTAATTTAATAGAACTCGCATTGTTAGTAAAAGCAAAATTTTTAAATTCATTTAAAAAGTTGCCCTTCTGGTGCTGTGACAAATTAGTTGTGGTGAGTAAGACCAATTTTGTTGCTGTTACAGATGACTTATTGATTGGCGGCGAAGAAATTCCTTGTTTTCCGTCACCAATAATATTTCTTGATTCAGAAGTCAAAACGACTTCATCTTCGTCGTTTTTTAACGCATCTAAAACAATCGCGTCATATAAAATTTGAGTTGATGTTGGTTTCGAAGTTACTGAAGAAGCATTTTGGAAAACTGTTGTTTTTTTCGTTGCTGTTTTTGCCGTTGTGGTTATTGGTGATTGAACAAATTTTAAATCATTTGATTCTTCAGATTCATAAATTGTATCTTTTTCACCGATTTCACTATTAGCATTTTCTTCAGACTTATAACTAATATCACTACAAGCTAATGAAGATGAATTATCATGAGTTAATGAATCAATGATAGGTTTTATATTTCGTTGATGAAAATTAACCGTTGATGTTATTACTGTTACTGGTTGGGGCAATAATGACAGTGAATTAATGTTAGTAGTAGGATTATTAGTAATTGCAGAAGTAATAGAATCAGAATCAGTATTAGTAGTAGTAGTAGTAGCAATAGCAGTAACATTAGATTTTAGTAATGAAATTAATGACGATTGATGAGATTGATTCTTATTACTTAGATTATTCATATTCATACCTTGTTTAGTGGATTCAGTAAAAAATTTTTGTTGTTGCTGATGATTATTTAGCTGTTGTTCTTGTTGCTGAAGAGATTGCTGGTATTGATGTTGTTGTGCATGAAATTGTTCTTTCATACCTTGATTATCTGTACTACTATTATTATTGTTATTATTATTATTATTATTGCTTGTTGCTGGAGGCATATTAAACGTGAAAATTTGTGGAGCCCCTCCAGATGAAGACGGCATAAATGGTGACTGCTGTTCCTGTTTAATTGGTTGATCTGATTCTTGTTTGAATGATGTTATTAAATTATTAAATTTACTTGGATTTATAGTAGTACTTTTTGGACTAGCTGGCATTGATTTAAAAGCTCCACCTAGAAATAATTCAAATAAATTACTGTTATATAATAAAATTTATTAAGATTTAAAAATATTATATAATGATTATTAGTTATGAACACGGTTGCCAGGTATCCCGATTTCGGCGGGAATTTCCCGATATTAAAACTCTTTTCACGATTCCCGATATACAATCATCATTCCCGATTTACCACAAATAATTGAATTTTTCATCAAAAATTATTATTTTTTTTATTTTTAAACTGCAAAGCTTTGGTTTTAACTTATTTCAAGATTTTTAATTTTTGTTATAATTTGTGATAAAATTTGTGTTAGTTTGAATTACATGAAAATTGCGAGCAATTAAAGCAAACACTTGTTTTACTTGTTTTAATGGTCTCAACAAATTTTTTTTTTCGTTCTTATTGTTTATGTTTTTTTATACGAATTAGTTTCGTTTAAAACATTTTATTTAATTAACTATGAATATTTTTTTTTGTCATAAACACAGGAGCGGATTTACGAATATGCCGTCCCTAGGCACTTTTTGAGAATTTTAGAGTTATTTGAATTTAAATAACAAAAAAAAAATTGTGTTAGTTAATGAGCTCAATTTGCTTTTTAATTTAAATTCTTTCAATTATGATCGAAGGTAAGTTTTAATTCTATTCAAAGAAGAAAGCGAGCTTTCAGCAGAACAATGTGTTAGTGACAGATAAATTCCCAAGATTATTTCTACATTTCCAAATATGTTCTAAACACAAATTTTTTTTTTTATAAATTCCCGATATATCATTTAGGAAAACTGGCAACCCTGGTTATGAATGACATTATATTGGATTTTTTGTGACGAAAATAACAAGAGAAATTTCCAACTTTAGTAATAATTTTTTTTTAATATATAAATCTATAGGAGTGTATACTATATATTTATTCTGAAAGACAAATTAGTTTGATGACTAAGTGTGATTGTGCAAGAAAACAAAATATTTTACAACTAGATCTAAATTTCACGTTAACTATTTGTCAATATTAATAACTAATAGTATAGTTTACAATACGTACCTGTCGGTTGGAATGGAGTTATACCAGTTGGGTTTTTAGGACTCATATATGAATACTGTTGATAACTTGTTAATGTGTTACTCTCTTGGGTTGTAGCTTTAATTGGAGTTGGCTTAAATGTTATATCACTTGTTGGAGTTGCCAACTTATTGTTAGCAGTGTCAATGAGTGATTTATTATCATAAAAACGATTAGAACTCTCATTTTCCTCAATGATCTAAAATAAGTTGTTAATAATTCTCAATAGTAAAAATATTTCAAATATCATACCTTCTCAGTTCCAGTAGTTTCAAAAACAGAATCTTCAACATCAGAATCATTAACCTTTTCTGAACATTTTAAATCAATAGATGGCTGTTCTATATTTTGGGGATGAATATCATTGCAGCCTGTCATGTTCACATTGGATTCATCGTCAGGAATATCTTCTAGAAAAATATTTCAAAATGTAGAAATAAGCATCTAAAAATATCATTATCAGAAACTAAAATCGTAACTAAAGTCCTAGAGCTCTATAATAGACTACAGAATCATTTTTTAATGACAAGAAAATCTTAAAAACTTTCAGCATTTAATTTTACTCACTTTTATCACCTTTGTATCCCTCTTTTTCTTCATTGGCGGAATTGTAAGCATCAATAGTCAATGGAAGTATGTCGGGCCCATTTGGAGGTAAAAAATCAGCAGGAGTTTTGGGACTTTTCTCATCAAGTAAATCTTCCACAGAATCTAATCTGCCTTCTTTCGTTGATGAAGATGATTTCCGACGATCTTTTGAGCACCATTTCCATTCTGGATGTGCTTTGAAATGTTCATCTTTAATAGCACCAGCCAATTCATGGTATTTGGCTTTTTCTTCAGGCTTTAAAGCATACCACCATTCGCCCAAAATTTTGCTTACAGTTCTATTATCTTGATTTGGATGCTTTTTGTGTACAAGCTTACGATGTTTTTTTGAGAATATCATAAAAGCGTTCATTGGTCGTCGAATTTTACTTCCAGTTCCGGCTACTTTTGGACTTTGTGGTGGCTCTTTCTCACCTTTGTCTTAAGTTATGAAAATAACAAATATATAAACATTTAATAAGTTTTCGAAAAAAATAAAATTAAAAACATTAAATTACTTTGCAAAGCACTAAGAGATTGTGAACGACGTTTTGTGGCTGCGATAGAGTTTGATGTACTAGCTTCTCCATTTGAATCACTGGCAATTGTTTCAACATCACTATTATCTTTTCCGTAATTGAAATTAGATCCACCACCTGCAACTACTGAATTTGTACTATAAATTTTTTGGCGATATTCTGTATGAGACTGATTTAAAATAGAGGGAGTTGGTTCGAAGACATCGTCATCCTCATCATCCTCCTTATCTGGTGGTGGCGTTTTACTGTGACTGTTCATTAAAAAATTCTGTTGTTGATTTTTAGCGGGGGAATTTATCACAGGCAACAAAGTATGCCATTGATATATCGACCCCTGATTAAATCCGTTTTTTGGAATAGTATTATTTGTTAGGGATGTTGTTGATGCTGCTGATGTTGTAGCTATTGTTGGTAATGCTGCTGATGAATTCACAATTTTTTCTTGGCTAACAACAACACTATTTGATGGTAATAATGGAACCAATTGTGTGGGATCAACAATAACTGGATGAAACGATTGATAATTTCTGCCATTATTTAAATTGATATTATTACTATTATTTCCAGCGACTATGCTTGCTGTTAGCTGTGAAACCGTTGTAGATGACGCTGGCGAAATTCGAATAACACTTGTTGCGTGACCAGTTGGCTGCTGTTGTTGTATAGATTGATGTTGCTGCGGAGGTGGAGCTATTGGCGCAGGCAGTGATACAACTATTTGATGCTGTGATGATGGTGCCAAAGCAGATAAAGATTGTTGTGATGAAATTGACTGTTGTATATTCCCAGGTTGTTGTGCTGCTCTAACAGATTCAGGACGAATAACTTGTGAGTAACCAGAGGCATTATTCGTCACAATATTGCCCATGCCATTATTATTATTATTATTATTATTATTATTACTATTATTATTATTATTATTATTATTAGCATTATTTGCATTATTATTAATATTATTATTATTAGCATTATATGAAACTGGGCTCGGGCTTGCTTTCCATTTTGAAATATTATCATGATGTTGCGAGATACTGTTGCTGTTACTGTTGTTTGCAACACCAATAGGTGTGAAGAAATTCGCACGATTGTTTGTTACTGTTATCGGTGATTGAGTATGATTCATTGGTGACGTTCCATGATGTGTTGGTGAAAATGGTGTTGCAGAACGTGAACTACCCAGTGATACTAAAAGAAATACAATAATTAAAATGAATTCGCTTTTTTTAATAAAAGTTATTTGCTTTGTTATAAATAAAAAAATATTTATTTACATAATAATTTTCTTGACAATATTAGATAGTAGTTATTTATAAATTACAATCGAACTTTAAAGTTGTAAGAAAATTCTATTTTAATGGTGTTTAATGAATATGCATTATAATAGTTTAACTCCAATGAAAAGGAAAATATGATTTTTAAATTTTGATTGTAGGTAATTCATTACATCATTTACATTTAACACTCCAACACAGAGGTTCTATTTCGAGTTTTTATTTCAAAATGACAATTTAAAGAGTTAAATTAATTTTTAATATATAAACCAGATTTGCTATCAAATTATTTACACCGCATCAAAATAAATTTTAATGAAAATTGAATGTATCCCCGGGAGCACGCATTATTATTGTGCCGATTATATGCGTACATTTATATAAACCCTGGACAATAATAATATTAATAAATTTAAAAAAACTTGTCTTGTCACCTACATACAATACATATATGCATTATTATTATTATAGTTTCACTTACATAAACATTTTAAATATAATTTGGCGCCTGAATCAAGATCATAAGTAAAAGTAGCCATAATTTTTATTAATCTAAGTACCTACTATTTAGTTAAACTTTATTTATTTTTTTCTTAATTCATTAAATCTCAAATTATCTTACATTATCTAAAACTTAAATTACTTAAAAAAAATGTAGATAAATATTTTTGTATTTATTGTTTTATGAAATAAATAAAATCTTTATTTATATATTTTAGGGAATTGTACGTTTATAAGGAACTTTATTATTGAACTAAAAGATGAAAACATAAGAGATCTTAAGAATACCAAAAAAAAAAAACAAAAAATGTTTTTTTGGTCATCATTAAATTCTGAAAAAAAAAAAAAAAAAAATTCCTAGAATTTTTTTTCAATAAAATTTCTCTTTTATTCAAGAGTTTTTATATTTGACTTGTTTTTTTTTTTTTGGTCCATCTGTGGAATGGAATCGGTGTTGTATACACTTTAGATTTAGATTCTATTGTTAAAAAGAAATCTGAGAAAAAAAAAAACCAAAAAATACGACATCCATTAATAAGATTCATATTTTATGTTATTTCTTAAACCGTAAATTTATTTATATCTGTATGTTATGTGTACAAATGTACACAGTCGGTAGATATTTTGTGAAAAAAATAAAGATAGATTTTTAAATAAATTTTTTTCAAATTCATAACTTTTAAACTAGTCATTGGACTTTCAAATGCCAAATCATTAGTAGGTAAACGATGTACCAATTTGCCCAAAAAAAAATTTTTCAAAGAACGACGACATTTTGACAGTCTTTACTAAAAAAACGTAGTGTAACTCTGTGAATTTATCTAAGGATGAAGATGTTCGGAAAAGAGTTCCAGTGAGCCAAAGATTTTATTAAAGTTATTTACAAAAGTTTGAAACTTTAAATAAAAGCATTGGAAGTTACTGGAACTCATCATTATATTTTTGTTATTCGAAATTATAATTTAACTAGATATTTAAAATTATCTAATATGCATAGTGTGTCTTCCCAATTTCAATATCCATAACCAATAACTTACCCTATGTTAAAACATCAACATTACTATTATTGATAACGCTAAATTTATAAATTAATAGGAATCATTAAAATTCTTTTATATCAAGGTACGTTAAAAAGGTCATCTTCAAAAAAAAAAAAAAATTTAAATGAAAAAAGGTTAGAACTTGAGTTTAATTTATTTTTTCTTTTGAATATTATATAAATACATTATATTATTTGAAATGTCAATATCAAGGGATTCTTAAAATCACAGCAGGTAAAAACATATTATGCGTTTTATATAATGTAATTTAGTGGTTTTCAACCTTCTTGGTTTGGTATTTTTAGAACACTTAAATTATATAGGTACCTACTTTAATAATTTTTATAAATTGTAATACATACTTCTAGAGCATTCTAGGAATGTTAAAAAAAAACTTATGTCGTGTGACAAAAACAAATATACCTATAGGAACTGCGAAGAAATATTTGTTTGGCTGGAACCTAAATCTGAAGAAGATGCACTCTTATAGACGCATGTAGCATTTGTTAACATCCAAGTTTCTCACAATGTGCTGCAACTCTCAATCCCAACCTTGTTTTGAAACCTTTATGTATATTTGTATTGGGTTTTATTTTTCTATGTCAGGTATTTTGTTTTCTATCTTAGTTCCAATTCTAAACTAATAACACGTTTAAGTGATCGTTTGGCTCAATCTAAACGAAATTCCATGCGCTATGAATTAAGCGCGAAGACGTAATTAAAATCTTTAAAAAGCTTTAAGCATTGCGGTATCAGATTATTTTAAAGTTTCATCTTTGACATGTTTTAAATCGTAAGCAATTAATTAAAGTAAAGTATCAAAATTAAGACACAGAGTTTAAATTGGTTTTAAAGTAAGTAATCATAATAAGAGTTGTAAGAGTAGGGAAGGCTAAAATATGCGCCACCATCTGGTAGGTATTATGATAGAGCTATGGAATAGTTAAAAAACAAACGGGAAAATAATTTTTAATTTATAATTATGGTTCGAATTTTTTGTAAGGTTTTACACCTCTATTATTAAGAAGTTATCAGAACAAGTTAACAGAAAAATCAAGCGTTCACGCACCAAATGTTGATTTTTATATGTATAACACAATTAAAAGTAAAACATAAAATAACTATTGATAGGGTATTTTTTAAAAACACAAACATCAAACTGAAAAGGTCTTTGAACCAAAACAAATACTAATCTGGAAAAACTTTTAATTCTGGCGTATATAATTATTAAATTTTCATGAACCTAGGTACAAGTTAATTAAACTTAGCGTTAAATAACTTTTTAAAATGTACAAAGTTAAATTTTCTTATTTTAATCTTAGAGTTGTGTTTTTTGTTTTTAACTAGCCAATGAAGTTAATTTATAGTTAGAAGAAGCCGTTGTTGTTGACAAGTTACACAGGTCAAATAAGAAACAATTAGATTTATTTTGATTTAAAGTTTCCCAAATTTTCAGCCAAATCGACGTTCATTTACTATATAGAGACGAACAAAAAATAGCTGTCGTTTTATTTTGACAGACAATTCACGATAATTTAAGTTATAGGGAGCAAATTTTTTTTCTCGACAATTGACTACAAAATTTTAGAAAAGTAGGTACATAATTCTACTCTTTTCCTCTACATATTTTACAAATATTTTATAAATCAAGGTTTACTTTAAAAACTAGTTATCCTTTCAAGATTTTTATTGAGTTTTACTACCTTTTTATTTCAAAATGACGATAATGATTTGATACGTGAAGCATAATTTTCAGTGTCCATAGAAATTGATCGTGTTTGAGATTGACGATTGTCACAAAGACAACAAAGTTACATAATTCCACCCCAGGTTATAGAGATAATTTGACCAATCCGTTATGCAAAGCTTTCCCTTTCCCTCATTAAAACACATATAAAACTATATCAGGTTTTCTCATAAGGGAACTATATTTTAGTGTCCAAAGCTTTTCATATTGATATGCTCATCTGGATTTTAGGAAAAAAAAATTATTTATAAAATTCTTTTTCTCTTAGGCGTTTCACACCCGATCTTACTTAAGTTTTTTGTTTAAATCACCCAAATTCGGAAAAAAAAAATATTTTCAATATTTTTCCTGGAAAGCTATATTATTTCCTCTTTGTAACAAAATAGGATAAATAAAATGGTATTGGTATGGGTAAATAATGGACTTATACAATACCAACATAAATTAAAAGCCCCCATTAAAAAAAAAAAACAATACATTGACAGCATCTCGTAGGCATAAAAATCATAACAAATGTATGAAACCCTATGAGATTTCCTATACAAAACCTAAAGATTAATCTGTAAAATGGGATTAAAAGCAAAAAAACATAATTTAATTATTAAATGCAATTTATTATATGATTTATATTAATTTTTAAGAAAAAAAAACCGTATTTGTTGAAATGAAAATTTCCATAAATCGAGCAAATTTAATCCATCAATTTTTTTTCTTCCTGGTAAAGTAAACTAAACTTTTTTTTTGTCATAATTTCTTGGCTCTAGGTACCTATTATACCTAATTTATCTTTAATTTTAAATGAATTTAAAAAAAAAATTAAATTAATTTAATTAAAATTTGTACAAAGCTCTTATTAAATGTTTTGGATAAAGTTGAGTTAACGTGTGCGATCCCGAATTTTCTGAAACTTATTGGGGGAGTAGAGGCAGTACCCAAAACCTTAAATCCAAGACATTTTTCACCGAAAAGCTCCCATCCCAGAGATATGACCCTCCAAAGTTTTCATAAGTATATTAGGTACATGTATTACATATTAGGTCAGATACATTAAAAATAGCTATTTTATAACGATATGCGAAACAAACATTTTTTTTGGGGGATTGAAGGAGGCGGCTACCGTCTTCTATTCAGAATGACAACTTTTTATTTTAAAAACTACGTACCTACATATTGCGAAAAAAAAAGTTTTTGGTTACTAAGAAACAAGTAAGTACCTACCTAACATTTGAAAACTTTAGGGATGCATATCCCTGAAACGCGAGCTTACCGGTAGAAACCTTCTGGGATATAAGGGTTTGCTGACCACTTCTACTCTCTCACCAAGTTTCGGTTAAATCTGACGTCAACTGCATTTACGCGGCTGTTTATCTACCTGGGTACGAGACTGAAGGTCGAGTGATATAAATTGACAAGTGTCAATGTATTTTTGTGTAAATACAGAACGAGTTGTATAACAAATTTTGTTTACATATCCAATATACTGTTTTAATGCGTAGGGGAGAGGTAGTTACAAAGAGAGAATATTTTTTCTTCTCATTTTTTCTCTTTTTTTTTTGTATTTGGCTGTATTGAAATATTGTGAGAGATATTATGTTTGTTTAGGTATTACGTAATATTCAATACGAAACATCTAAATGATTTCATTATTTACGCTGATGCATCTAAATTTTTTCATTATATACGCTGATGCATCTAAATTTTTTCATTATTTACGCAGATGCATCTAAATGATTGCATGTGTATTGACGCATATAATACTCCATTTAGTGTTCTAAATTCTATAGCACTAAATACAACATAACGATCCCCAACGCATTAAAATTTATTAAAATTAAATATTCCACACATTCACAATTTGCGTATTGTTTCAAGCCTCAAATAGGAAGCATTAACATCTTTTTTTGGAAAAATTTGGATATTTTTTGGCTTAAGGGATATTTTCGGTAGTTATTTACAAACCAAAAATTCACAAAGTTATTTTTTTTTATATGTTACGAAACTATTTTAACACGGTCAGCATCTACAAAAAAAGCACAAAAAAAATTGTTATAAGTGTTGCAAAACGAAATTTTTTGTTACTTTATAGAAAATCTTTTTATTATTTTTAATTTTCTACTAGGCTGTACTGTATTAAATGGTAACATAGGTTTAAAAATAAAAATATTTTATTTACTTTCAAAAAAAATACAGAATTTTGTACGAGCCAGAAACGGATATATACAAAAATATGGAGAAACGATTTAAGAAAAAAACTGAAGTAAAAAATTGAAGATTTGAATCGTACTCTAAAAACTTCCTTATTGTTTAAACAAACAGCTTTTAGAATTTAATGGTAAACACAAAAATTTGAGTAAAACTTGTTAGATTGCATATTAAAATTTTTAAAGTTATTTATTTAATTTTTTTATAGAAATTTACATGGTATATAGATTATTTAATGGAGTACTCACTAAAATTCACATAAAATAACCTTCCTATTACAGAATGAAAGTCTAAAAAATCCAAATGTACAAAGAGCGAAAATTCAAAAAATTCGAAAGTGTACTATACGAAATTGTTTTACTAGAACAATGACTCTAATGTGCCAAAGAAAAACATTAGTTTACATCTATTTTAATTTTAATTTCGAGAAACATAATAAGCTACTGTTTATTTTTATAAATTTAAGTATATATTATATAATAAATTTAATTGCTGTAATTTATGATGTACATATATTTATATATTCTTTTGAATAATAAATTACTGATTAACTAAATAAAAATCTTATTTTTGCTCTAAGTTTCAATAAAATATATTGTTACTCATTAAAACGTATTAAGGAATTAATGCGTTTTTCCTAAACAACGTCAGAAACAGGTCAAATATTTATTGTTAGAAAATTGTAAAACTTTACTTACAATATTGGCCTGAATAAATTGAGTAAAATGTACAATGAATTCTTAAATTGAATATCTCTTAATTTAAATTAAGTAAGTCTATTTATCTCGTTTTTTATTATGTATCATATTTTTTATGAATTATTTTTTATAAATTTGAATCATATCAGATTTATAATAAATAATATTGTTTTAATTATTTATATTATTCATTAAGAGGATATTGAAATTAAAAACTTTTAATATAGTCGTTGGTAATGTGACTAAAAAAAGGAGTGAAAGTATTCTTCTTCTTTTTAATTTTAAATTGTATGTAGTATGAAACTTGATTCGAACGTTCCAGTTTCAGCCAACAAATTTCTAAATGAAATTTAATTATTATAATCAGTTTTAAAAGTATCATCAAAATAATTATTGCTAACTGTTCTAACGGAATAATATTTAGTCCTTTTATCCGTTGCATCAGTCTAATAAATATAAAATTTAAAATAATATTTTTTGTTAGGTACCAAAGAAAGAAGTAGTGATCAAAGAACAAACTTTTTTTTCTTTAAATCTGGTTATTGAAACTATTCATCTTATCTTATCAATATTATTATCAAAAAGTTTTTACAATAACATTAACATCAATAACTGGAAAATATTTTGATATTTTCCAAAATTTCTAATAATTCCATAATAAGAATAATAAGTGAATTTAAAATCACAAAGTATATTATAATAAAATAATAATTTACCTAACATATTAGCAACATCTGTTTCTTCTTGATCAAAACGACCAGTAACTCTGTAGTTAGGTGACGTCTCTGAATCTCTTGAAGTTTCTTCATCATTTTGAGTTTTACTACTAGACCGGCTACCCATATCACTGAAAGTTAAAATAAATTAATTAATTATTTAGTATTAGGAAACTAATTTAAAGTTATAATCACCCAGGATATCTATTCAATCCAGAAGAACCAGAAGAGCGCAATGCGTTACCCTTTTGATTAAGATGGCGAGAACAATATCCACGCCGTTGAGATTCTTTTGAACAAGCAGGATTTGAACATAGGCGGCGCCATTGTTTACCATTAAATTTTTTTCTGACACCCGATTCCGACTGCACAACATCACCTTTTTTGAAACGATGCGGAGTAGCCGCTTGAGATCTTGGAGTTGCGGGATGAGATCTGGGAGTTAAGCGTTGATCTAATAGACTGGACGTACTGCCTCGAGACTGCATACTAGAACGCTTGCTACTACCTGATAATTTTTCCATATCACCATCGAAGCCTATTTCACGTTTTAATTCGTCATCTGAATCATATTCATCATAACGATTAGATTGTCTTCTGTGAATTTCGTCGGCTGGACTACTGCGTGTTGGATTTTGAGAAACAATTATCTCGGGAATTGGCCCGTTAATTTGTTGTAACTGACCGTCTACCACTATTGCTTGGGCCCCTCCACTTGTTAATTGGAGCGGAGATGTAGCCGTTGTTCGATAATGATATTCAGAATCTGGCTGTTGGGGTAATGTTGGCAACACATGATGAATTTGTAATGGAACATCGCAGCGAAGATAAAGATGTTTACCACTGCCATTACCAGAGGTATTAGTATTCGCAGATTCCTTGACACTTGTATAAACAATATTTGTTTCGTGGTTTGTGGTCGATTTAGCTGATCGTCGTGTTCCAGTTTCAATTTTTCTTTGGAAATCATTCATTTCTTCCCACCAAGGTGGAAGCAACAGACGTAAATCAGCACGTTTGACTGTCCTCAACAATTTCTGATTTGGATTATTTTGGTCAAATATTTCAACAGTAAATTGTTTTGTGGTTTTATGAATTTCGGTAACACATGCTTCTATAAATACAAAACTAGTGCGTCCTTCAATTTGAGTTCTAACACAAACTCTTGTACCAACATTTATCTAAAAGAAAACATAAAATAAAACAAAATTATTTAAATACAGAGCCAAGCTGAGTAATTGAATTTCTATCAGTATTCTATCAGTATTCAGAATCTAACTTTAGATGGAAAAATATAACGTAAATTTAAGAAATTTTATTTAATAAACTCAAGTCACAAATTCTTCAAATTGGGCTAAATACGTATCTTTTCAATCAGCACATTTGTAAAATCAATAAAAGTTGTGTTCTTATGTCGAACATTTTGCAAAGAATCAAAGAAACATTTTTAGTGTTTACAAAATTTGAACAAAAATATTAAGAAATAGTGAAACTCAAGGTTGATAATAATTTATAAAATATTTTATTAAGATTTTTTTTTACCTCTGCAGCTGGTATTGGTGCATCTGAAATAATCAAATATTTTCCATTTGTAAAAACATCTACATAACGTTGTATGCAATTATCTGGTGGATCAAATTCAACATGAACAGTAGCTGAGTTTTCAATTAATTTAATGATACCGGGTAAATAGTAATTACCCAATTTAGCCAAAACTCTAGTGTTCACCCATTCACTTAAATCAGTAACATCCATTTGTGAGTTTTGATGTTGTGGATAAAAACCTGACGAATGCTTTTGCTGTTGTGTTACTTGTTTACATTGTGATTGAGTTTGAGGTACCGTCGTTGCAATAATAAATTTTTTTTCAGGATTATCTTTTTGCTGTTGTGGTCTCTGTTGAATTAGAATTTGTTGTTGTTGTGGCATCAATGCATGTAAGTAAACAGTTTCAGTTGTACCACTTGATGGCGCTAAAGAAATTTTTCCGCGTTGTTGCTGCCAATTTGATTCCGATGTGACGACAATACCGTTGTTACCATTTTTATATGTTAATATGGCCGTAGATGATGGTACAGTTGTTGGAGTACTGCTTACTATTGTATATTGATGCTGCGGTTGAATATACTGCTGTTTATCATCACTGTTTGTTTCTTCCAGCTCAGCTGGATCAAACTTGCGTTTTTTTGGATGCAAACGAGGCGCTACTATTTGTTGCTGGCTTTGCTGTTGTTGCTGTTCCTGTATTGTTGCAGCAGCTTGTTGTGGTATTATCATTTTCATTGATGAACTTTGCTGTGTAGTAAATTGTTGATTCGAATTTGCTATATAAAGTGCGGCTCCACCTGATAATAACTGATTATGATGAAGAAGTCCTTTGGGTTCAGCCAAACGGTTATTACTTGAATCTATTGAAAGACTTGCATTTTTATCATTTGCTTCACCGCCAGCAGCATTAATAATTTGCTTATTGGTCGATGTTATTATTCGACCAATTTCATTTGTCCTAACTATACCGATTCCCTCCGGCATATGATGGCCACCATTTGTTGTTGGAGGTGCCGTTGTTGAAACAACATAAATTTGTTTTGATTGCGGCAGGCTTGTATTTTTTTGATGAATAACGATTGATTTTTGTCTTAGATTGAATGGAGTGTTAAAATTGACTGTGCCAATGCTGCTTATTACAGAAGCAGGAATCTAAAAAAATAAATAAATAAATTATTATTAATTTTAAAAATATATATGAATTAGCAATTTAACAACTAAAACTTCAATATTTAGAGTGGCGCTTAAAATTGTTTCAAATACAAATATTATTACAATTATCTTGATCTGCAAAATTATGTTAATTATAATTTTTTATTCAGTTTGTTTATTTAATTTGAATTTATATTGTATTTTGCTTATTATTGCAACATTATTTAACATTTGATTGAACTACAAATCGAACGAGTTTATTTATGTGGAAATATTTGGTTTGTTTTACTTGTTTTCAGGTGCTCGATCCGGTAATTTATATACAAACACCTACGTTAATATAAAATATTTCGTCATTTAATCATAATTATTTAGTTTAGAATTGTGAATTAAAAATAATAGTTAGTTAGCAAAAGCTGCTGAAATGACAATAATAGTAATGAAAAAAAAAATAAATAAAAAAGAAAATCAATTCTTATTTGATGAGATATAATTTTTTTTTTATCATAAAAACATAATACTTATACATTTTTTTTTTAATATTTAAAATCATATTTTTTTCAACAAACTTTTATGAAAAACTGAAATGAAACCAGAAATGAAATAAAAAAAAATTGTGATTCATATCGTTTAGTGTTAGTACAGAACCCTGTATATATATTATAGAACTACATACATTTATTATTTATGTATATACTTAATATGTATATAAAAATGCATGATTAAATGATGAAATTTTAGGTCAACGAACCTAATTAGTCATCATCCCCAGTCACAAAGTCATTATATTAACGATTTTTATTTTCAAGTAGGTAGAATGCATTTTAAAAAAATATTTCTTCATTACCATTTATATATATAGAAAAAAAAAAAACAAAAAGCAAAAAGCATTAAATGAAATTGCACTTCTTTCATCCAGGACAAAAAATTCGCAAAAAAAGAGGCGAAAAAAAAAAACAATTATGAGAAGAATAAAAATTAACCATACACCAACATAATTACTATATAGGCAATATAGGCATATATTTATGCTTTTGAAGTACTGTAAAACGGTAAAACAGTTGCAAATAAAATGAAAATAATATTATGCATGTTCTCAAATTTCATTGATTTAATGAAATTAAAATTGAATGACTAAGTACTAACAAAATTGTGATTATGAATTCCTAAACTTTTCATAAATTTTTCACCGTTTTCTATTAAAAAACATTTTGTGTAAATCTGTAAGGCCTTGGTACCTATTCATATAGTACTAAAAATATTTCAATTTGAAGTCTTACGAGACTTGTTTAGAAATTTATTCTTTACAAACGAAATAATGAAGGAGTATGAACAAGATTTCGGTAGAGGTTTTAAAGGTGAAAAAATACTTAAATGAAATATACAACATTACAGAAAATGGAATTCCAATATTAGAATAGAATAATACATTTTCTTAGAAATAACAATATTTACGCTGTAAGACAAAAAAACAAAGCATTCACTACTAAAAATTTCATCCTTTGCAACAACGAACGCAAAAAATTAACAATTAACTTGAACAAATATTGCAACAATGAAAACCATACTAAGCAATCTTTCATATTGCAGTACCATTAAAAGAAACATATCATATTTTTTAATCATGAAGTTGCAATACAAAAAATAAATTATTAAGCAGATTACTATTTCTATTTGTAATTTCAATTCTAAATCAACTGTAATCTTCCAAATTAAAAATACAATACCTTGAAGAATGGGAAAAATGGAAATTTGGAATTAAGAAATTTCTGCAAATTTTTGGACCGAAATTAATAAAATTTGTTATCGGTTTCATATAAACCTATAAAATAAATACCAATGTGATGGTGTCCAAGTAGGTATATCCTTAGCTCATACAATTGTGATATTCAACGCTGGTTAACCTTCACTTAAACTGACCATATTTGTCCCGCTTAATGCGGAACAAATGCGGGACATTTTTAGTTATTCGCAAATATCTCGAAAACTGTGCGTTTTACAGCGTTTTTGAGGTTTTTCCAACCTTTGGTGACCATCAATCCAGCTTTTAATTACCTATTCAAAAAGCACTGGAACTTAAAAAACTATCAAAGGGTTACTGAGATATTGAATTTTGAAAAAAAAAAAAATAAATAAATAAATAAAAAAAATAATACTTGTTTATATTTTTCAAAATTCAATATCTCAGTAACCCTTTGATAGTTTTTTAAGTTCCAGTGTTTTTGAATACGTAAAGTTGGATTGATGGTCACCGAAAGTTGCAAAAATCTCAAAAATGCTGTAAAACGTACCGTTTTCGAGATATTTGCGAATAACTAAAAATGTTCCGCATTTGTCCTGCATTAATAACAAATAACGCATTAATGACAAATACGGTCAGTTTAAATTAACTACATTTGTCACTGTCGAAAAGTTAAAGTCTATATACGAGTTATCCGGATAACAAATGGTTCGTTATGTTATGATCCTTATTATCGATATCAAGTGTTTATGATATCATTAACTATTTAGTAGTTTTTTGTGAGTTGTCAATTTTTATATTAGTGTGACAAAATTTCATTATCCATTTATCAGCTCCTCTAATTTAAATGACTTGACTTAAATTATTGCTTCAATCGATATGCTGTGTAACGAAATAAAATTCAAATAATTTTTGAATATTTCGTATTATTAATAACGTTCACTGTCTCCTTTGAAACGGCTTGATCGATTTAATTTGAATTGAAGATTATTTAATCGTTTCATTTTATAATTTGACTATACAGTGAATAGTTATATTCAAAATGTTTTTAAAATTTTTATTGCAAAATTATACAATATTTTATAATGTATTAAGTATATGTTAATCAATCTATGTATAATATGTTAAAAAAATAATAATAATAATTGTAAATAATAATATAAAAATAATAATTAAAATATTTAAATATAATTTATACAGAAATTTGATAAAAACTTCAATGTTGATTTATATGTATTTTGGCCTTTAAATCCTAATAAATGCAGCATAGCAATTCTTTTTTCTTTTATTCTTATTTCTCTACCATAGCAACAAAAATATTTTTCAATAACGTTATTATTATGTATTTTAATGGAAACTTTTTATTTTCTACTTTTCTCACTTTTACTAAAGTGAGAAATTATGAAAAAAAAGAACCATAACATTTTTTTTTTTTATTAAATAAATTGCACGTATAGAATATTATCATTTACATTGCACATTATTAATATTATACATAAAAATGACGTTTTTTTTCATGATGAATGCATTTCAGCTTCAAAGAATAAAAAAAAAAAAAAAAGAAGCTCTTTGCACTTATGATAAATTAATACATATCTGCCAAAACTTTTCGATTTAAATTAAATAAAAAAAAAAATACATTTGAAGAATTAAAAAATTGCAACCAATATTCGATTTTTATACTCAAAAATTGGTTTTTTTATTATTTAAATTAAATAATACAAGGAAAATATGGAAAATGCAAAATAATTAATAACTAGAGAAAAAATAACGTCAGACACACACAATTAGGTGCATACATTTATTTCAATATCAATGAATATTTATTTTATAAATTTGACAATTATGCAACCACATTTTATAATCACAACAATTTGTGTAAAAAAGCCTTGATTATATTTATCATTGAATGCAAAACTTCTTAGAACTCTATACTACAAAAACCAAAAACAGAATAATTCCACACACTAAAAAAAGAAGAAGTAAAATAAATATTATTAAAATTATCATTTTGTCAAGTGTGATGAAAATAAATTTTATTTGACTTCTTATATAGATAAGTGCATATTATGTTCATTGCGTAAAAATGAAAAAAATCGCTAACATTAATATTTATTGCATAATTTTTTGTTTAATTTGTAAAAATAGCTATATGGTTTTTTGACTTTCATTATCAAGTGCATTGTAAAAATTACATGTTTTAGGTAGACACATATAAAACTACATACATATTTATAAATTATAGGTAGATAGGTAGGTACCTTTAATTTGTATTATTTATTTTTTGTTATGTTTTCAGCAGTCAATGTAATATGAAATGTTTGTTTTCATGAATTTTTTTTTTTTAATATTTGGAAATTAGAATAGAATAATCAGAAAAAAATATATATACCTAGTCTTGCGCATTTGAATGCAATTATTTTGAACATACAAAATATTAAAAAAGAAAAAGAAAACAAATAAAAAAAAAAAAAAATGAAATGAGAATTAAAAATATAAATCTCAAGTGCTTTAGGTATGTACGAAAAATAAAAAGAATTTTTTTTTCCCCACATAATTTTTTGTTTCAGATGCACATTCTGTAGTCACAAGGAATATCAGAATAACCAACCAAGTCAGTAAATTGCCAATTTATCAATCAGTGAAACAATTTAATGATAAAAAAATATCTTATTCAAAGTTTTATGTATCTTTATGACAGGTTTAGGTAAGAGAACAAAAATTATGTTAAAATATTATAATATTAATTATAATATTATAATATTAATATATATTATAATATTAAAAATTAATTTAAGTCTTTGACACTTCAATAGTCTTAATGGCTTAAGAGCACATTTAAGCGGTTATTAATTAAAAAAATATGTTTTGCCTAAGATTATTATGACTTGTAACCACAGATTTTAGAACCATGAAATATAACCATAACCAATAATAATAAAAAAAAAAAAAATTAAATCATAGCTCTGTTTTAATGAAAAAAAAAAAAAAAACATTTTCTTTTTTAATTATATCTTTCGTCAAAGTTTACCATTTCCACTTTTTTCTCTTTTTTTTTGCTTACCATTCAATTTTTACAACATTTTGTGAAAAAATAATAAGAATAAGAAGAAATAAAAACACCCAACATTCAAAAGAATCTTTTAGTTTTTCTTTTGCGATGCAATGTACAATAATTCATTCCAGACTTGCTTATGATGTGTTTTTTTTTTTTTTCATTTTGATGTTGATTAGTGAATGATGAACTTATGCCACCTTAATGATTTTTTTTTCTGTATCTTAAAAAGAGTGCAAAATCTCAGTGGATGAATATTTTTACATTTCAAAATTTATATACCTACACATAGGATGAGGATTTGTTATGCAAAAAAAATAAAAAATAAATAAAAAACTAAAATCAATAAAATCATAAATGAAAAAAAAAATTATATCGAGAATATTGTTAGTTATTTAATAGATAGATATATAGATTTCATTTTTTTTTTTCTATGTTGGGATGAAAAATAAATTATGGGTAGGTAAATTCTTCATAATTATAATAATTATTAATTATTTTTTTTTTTTAGAACTCAATATCCCCAGAGAATGGTACAAAAAAGGTCTAGAATGCCTGGATTTTAGTAGTCAGAGTGAAAATAAAATAATTATGTTGATTCAATTGATTCTGTTTAGCAAGTTTTCTGTCAAAAATCAAAAAATTAATTTACATTTTGTGTCCGCTTTTCGGAAATCGGAGTGAAAATTGGAAATGGATAGAAAGCGATTGTTGATATATATTTAATAAAAAAAAAATGCAAACAACGAAATGTTACTGTTCTATATTTTTTTTTACAAAAGAACCGAAATAAAATTGATTGCAAAAGTTCATTGCATAAAAGCCTTTATCGTTTAATGCAATTCCAATCTTTGTTCAGTTATTAAGATGAAATTAGAAGTTATGAATTTTCAACAAAATTATTGATAAAAAATTATAACTTGCCAGTGATAAACTTTATTGAAAACAATTAATAATAATTTATATAAAAAGGAACTTCATTAAACTTTACTAAAATTTGTAAACAAAATGTATTTAGCGCGAAAAATAATTACATACCTATTTTATTTTATTTTATTTTATTATAACATGTAGGTACTAAGATATAATAGTGTTGTACATTTTTACATGTACAATTCAAAAAAAAAAAGATAATATTTATGCATTTTTTGATGATTATATTATAGGTACATTATTTTAACTAAAGAAAGAATAGGTAATACAAATACAAAAACAGAAAAAACTCTCTTGCTGAATCATCAAAACTTCCCATTCAATTATTAACCACTTTGTTTATGTGATTTTTTTTGTTTATTCACAAAACAAAATCGAAAAAAAAAAAAAACAAATTGAATTTATTACTATTTTTTTTAAGTTTAAAATAATAAATTGAAGAAATAAAATTAAAATGAAAGCAAGCATGAGGTGCGAGTAGGATGTTTCTCTTTTTTTACTCAAATTATTAATTACAAAATGAAAAAAAAAATTGTATATTTTTGACACAATAGGTAGAAACAAAAAGCATTATGTTGTGTTATATTTATATAAAATAAACAAATTAACGATAGTATTTTTAGTGGCAGTTAATTATTTCTCAAAGTTAATTAAATCAGGTTTTATAATTTATATTATTTAATAGATTTACTATTACATTAACAAAATCTAATAAATTTTAAAAGTATTGTTTTGGTTATAAATTATAATCAATTAATGCTCGTCCGCAGTATATTATGAGCCAAAAAAAAAAACAATGAATTTCTTTCGTTTATAATTATACTGCATCTTAAAAAGTATTCAAATGTTATAAAATTATTGCTTAAAAATATTATAATTTCGAATATTATTTATGATAAGGTATATTTTTGGAAAATGGCATTTCAGTATATTATTTCTTTACCATTTTACGGATTATGAATTCACAATCTTTATACTTCACATCACTACCAAGCTGTTCACATCACAACAATGATTAAGATTAATTATTATGTGTACTACTATATTGTATTCTATATTACTACGTACAGTACCAACATATTGATATAATGTCAACTTTATCGAGAAGTTCATTTTATTGATTTTACTTTCATACAGTATTGGTAGTCAATGACATTTTAAGTAGGTTTCTTATCTTTGATTAATATAAATATTAAGTAATTTTTAATGTAAATAAAAAAAAATTAGAGCTTACTTCATTAAGATATCCCATTTACATTCTGTATGTCTTATAATAAGTATGCATATTGTATATTGTCATATATTTGATAATATCGGTCGCACTACCGAGCTTAAAATACACCTACTTATCATACAACTATTCTGTTTAGAGAATAAAAGCATAATTTGATAGAAAACTATATATTTTTGTTATGGTAATGGGATCGTATATTGTAACGTAATAATAATAACTAATAGCCAATAAAAAATAAAAAAAAAAGTATTTGAATTTGAGGAAATTGTATGTATGTGTGTTAAAGCTGTTTATTATTTTATTATTACTTTTTGATATGTAGAATAAAAAAAAATTTATAACACATTTATAAATACAAAAAAAATATCAGTTATTTAATGGAATTATGTAAATAAAAGACTGATTTTTATCAATTTTTATTAAGTTACCACAAACAACTAATAATAGAATTAATAAAACCAACTACCTATATTATTTATTCTGCCAAGATTAAAATTGTTTTTCGTTATTTCCTATCATAAATGAAATGCATATTATATGCTGTTGATAAGAAAATGTAACTAAACAAAAAATTGTAAATTTCATATTTGAAGCGTAAAATACTTTTTTTTTTTTGTAAGCACTTTTAGTGTTATCGTACATAATTGTAGCCGGCTAATGCATTTTTTTACGAAATGGATTGTTGACTTATTTATTAAGTTCGATTCTTATTTACAATTTAGTTAGGTTAGATAAGATTCAGTTCAGATTGAATGACGGTCTGAATCTACACCAAAATAATGTTTCACTTAATGTAAAATAAAATTTATTAAAAAACAAAAATTTAATTGCCTTCTTATTTCTATTTTTTAATTCAAAATTCAATTATTATAATTAATTATTTGTATTATGTATTATGTGTATCAATTCCTTTAATGCTGAGTTAATATTATATTAAGCATACATAATGATACATATTAAATTTTACCTATACTTATATTAGGTTAATTGTCAAAGACTTTATATTTTATATTTTGCAAAAAAAAAAAACACAATAACTAGATAGAAAGTCATCAAATAATAATAAACTAAAAAATTTTCTCACAAAATATGCAAACATTTCAAAATTTACATAATTTATTAAATTTTTTTTTGCAAAATTTGTCTTTAACTTTATAGAAATTAGAATTAAAATTTAGAATTCAATAAAATTCTACTCTAAGTATTTAGGTAATATTTTTGAATATTGGAATTTTTATTAACATTCGAATTGAAATATTAATTTTTTTTTTTTATTTAAGTTATAAACAAAAATTTAACTTACATAATAATGCTTTTAAAACTTAATTCTTCCGAAAAATTGTAAATTTTATTCCTCTTATAATTTTAATTTAATAAAATGAAGATTATGGAATCAAAACAAAAACTTATTATAATTTTTTTCAATAAAATCAAAAAAAGATTTGTATAATATTAGTAATAATCAGAGTTGCCAAATCAAATTTTTATTTAATTTTTTGACATTTTGAATAAATAAGTAGATAACAAGTTTTTACACATGAATTGGATGAAAAATATACACACTCAAAAAAATTATTTGATGAAGAATCAGAAAGAAAATATTTTCATGCAATATATGCTCAAAATTTTGGACAATGTATACAGAATTGCCATAAAAAATATGAATTGTAGCAAAATTTGCAACATCAAAATAAAAGTTTTTATTAGTTATAATATTTCGCTAAAAAAAATTCATTGAAAAATACTTTTATAAAATATATTTATTTAAATAAATATTTTAATTTTTTCGAAAATTATTTAATAAAAAAAACACATACCTAAGTACTTATACATCAAAATTTAATGATAAAAAAAGGTACAAATGTCTGAAAGAAATACCATATAGCAATTATTGCAATTTTAGTATTTGAAAATTTTATATCGAATATATAGGTATCCCCGGGTATTCCTAATAATAGTCATATGAACAGAGGGTTATTTTCAAAACTAAAACTTTAGGTTTGCTGCTAATCTTATTTAACTCATCCAATATCATATTTCGATTTGAGTTGTAAACAATACATACATTTACACGCACATACCTATAATAACTAATTTGATAAAAAAACAATTAAAGTGAAAGCATAATTTTATCATTTATTATTAAATTTTTGATGATTCTTCTTTGATATTCGAAAAAATACAAAAAAAAAACATTTAATAAATTAATAATTTTATTAAATCATTTTATTAAATAATTATGTTATCTACAATTATTTATTTATAAGCATACACAATTAATTTCTTTTATATTTTTTACCTACGTTTTTTGTATCGACAGATTTTTTAAAATTATATAAAAAAAAAAAAGTTTTACAACAATCAGTTGTGAGTGCTGTGATGACAAAATGACGCAAAATTTTATCAAGAATTTCTATTTTTGGCTAAGAAATGTTTTTTTTTTTATACATTTGAAATAAATATAATACATTTGTATACAAACTACAAGAAAAGAAAATATAAACATTTTTTTTTTATTAATAATTTGTATATTATTATTGAATTTTATACACAGATCCAATGTTGCAAAATTTAATTAAAAAACAAAAAAAAAAAACAAATTTATTTATAATATTATTGTAATAAAATTTTGTTTAAAAATAGTAGAAGCATAAAATAATCGAGTACATAATAACATTATTTAAATAAAAAAAAATTGTGCTGTTTTATTAGCGCAAAGAAAAGTTATCGTAAGATTATATATATTTTTTTGTCAATGAAAAACTATGAACAACACAATGTGAATAAAAATCACACATAGTGCGCGCGGTCATTGAACAGAACCAAATTGTATTAAAGAAAAATTAATAATAATAATAATACT
The DNA here is from genome assembly GCA_964007475.1 of Hybos culiciformis. Classification (NCBI taxonomy): domain Eukaryota; kingdom Metazoa; phylum Arthropoda; class Insecta; order Diptera; family Hybotidae; genus Hybos; species Hybos culiciformis. Next base: position 69,308,976 of record OZ023273.1, on the reverse strand, counting down.
TATTAGATAAATAGAATTTAAAAATAAAATAAGAAGATGTATAGAAATGTCGTTAAATTTCCAATAACAATGAGATATTGTCAGATAATTTACATATTGAAATTATTTGAAGCAACGATAGGCAGCCCTATACTCTTGGGAAGAATTTATTGTTGTAAATTCTTCCAAGTATTTGCGCTTGTTATGAGCCAAAATTTCACTATGCTCACAGTCATTAAAGTTTTGAGTTGACAATTTCTAATTCGTATAAATAATAAGCAAGAACTGGATAACTATATTAATCATGTTCTGGCACAGTACAATGATATATATATAATTTTGATTAAACACTGCAAAGTTTGTATTGAATTTAAAAAGAATGTATTGAATTAAGAAAATTTTGTAATAATTAGAACGATAGATACATTTTTATAAACGTCTGTTTTATGCGTATATAATTTCACTATCGGAGACTGCTCAGAACGTAAAACAGACTTTTTTATGTGGCACGAAGCAGTAGCTGGAAAAGTGTCAAATAAAATTGCGTCCTGTTTGTAAATAAAAAATTTTGAATCAGTGTTACTTAAACATATATGAGCGGTGGCCAGAATCGAAATATCATATCACAGCGATGTTGAGTAGAATAATCCAACAAATTAACTAATTTTAAACACTTTAACATTTTTTAAAAAAAATTTTCACTGAAAGAGAAAAGGATACAAATAATGATCCAGTTAACTGGCTACAATAATGGTAGATTTGTATAACAACAAAATTAGTGAATAGAATTTTTGAAATATATCTTAAATACGATTTAAATATGAAGACTCGGATTTTGAAAATAAATGAGTTGTGTCTTTACTCAAAATAAAATTAATTGTCTTTTAAGTTTTGGTTTTATTTCTAACAAAAACAACAAAATTAACCCTGGTTAGAAAAATTCATAGTGTGAACAGAAATTTCCAATTGGGAATAACCTGATTTAATTTATGAATAAAATTTCAAGTTTGGAAAGCATATTATTTTTTCTTCAATGTGATTTAATTAATGAAATGTTCCTAAAAAAGCACACAATAATAATATAAGAAGAATTTTATTTTATAGTATTACACATCAGCCAGTTTCCTGCATTTTTATTGTAGTTTTTTGGGCACGAAAAATATTAATTTTTGGCAGTCTGTTATAGACTTATATCAGTCTGTGATAAAAGGTATCTAAAAACGATTCTCATTTTTTAACTTAAATGCAAAATTTGATAATTTATTATATTATAATTTCTGATTTTAAATCGATTTTAATTTATCGTATTTAAATAATTTAAACTCATTATTGATTTTGTTTCCTTAATACAAAAATAAAAATAATAAATTCCAAAAATATGAAACCTGTGCAATTATTTTTTTATGACTGGTTTGTTTTTATGACCAAGTGTATCGGACAGAACTTACTCATAAACTAATTATATTTTTATAATTCATTTAATGTTAGTTTATAATTAGCAACCTGACAAAAACGCGTTTTTTGCAAAAATTGGATTTTTATTCTTGAAAGTGGTAGAAAGTGGTATTAGAAATTATGTTTGTTCAACAAGTTTGCCGCCATTTTGGTTTATTTAGGTTTTACCGTTACGTTTTGGTTACTTTGAAATTAAGAATTTTTGAGTATGAAAACTTCGAAATAGTCTTTCATGATGTTCTAGACTTTGATTCAGGAGGACTTTACTTTCATTTTTCTAGAAAGTTTTAGTTCCTGAAAATATTGTATAGATGGCGTTTTAACCAATTTTGTGTATTAAACTAAAATTACTCCATCTTTTGGGCAACATTTGTACTCCAGAAATGAAACCAAAAAAAAACCGTTTCAAGACCTTTCCAACAAAAAAAAAATTTTAAGAATCGAATAATAAATAAAAGAGGTATGCCAAATTAAAAAAATTACGAAAAAAAAATGTCCGTTATAATTCAAAAACTCAATTTTAAAGAACGAATTCATAACAAAAATGACTGAAAAACCAAAATTTATGAGGGCATGTTTTTAGGAAATGCATGTTGGAACGTGAATGAACGGATAAAACGTTCGAATAATTTAAAACAATTATCTACTACTAAAAAACATAAAAGCGACTCAAAACAACTCGTGAGTGAGATTTTGAATGATTCGGAGACAGAGCTGGACTGGCCTAACAAGCTAGAAGGAGTTTCCTGGTGGACGGTACTAAAATCTGTTGTCTAAAATTATAATAGTGCTTCACCCTTAAAAAAATTTAAAAATTTCAAATTCTGAATTTCAAATTCCTAATGTATTTTGTTAGTGTAATTTAATGTCAAAAAAAAGTTTTCGGGTGAACACTTTTTTTTCACTTTTTTTCATAAATTTCAAATATTAATAACAAAGCTGCCAGAGTAGGATTTTCTTTCCCTAAATTTAGAGGATTTTATTATATCGGAGAAAAATTATGGCGCCGTGACATTTGTCCGCGGGACATTTGTCCGCGATGAAATTTGTATGGAAAACTTCGCGGACAAATGTCATTTTGCAAAATGTCATTTGTCCGCGATTGTAAAATGACATTTGTCCGCCGCGGACAAATGTCCCAAAATTAGCGGACAAATGACATTTTGCAAAATGACATTTGTCCGCGATTGAATTTTCTAACTTTAGCGGACAAATGTCATTTTGCAAAATGTCATTTGTCCGCGATTAATTTTTATCGCGGACAAATGACTTTTTGGAAAATGTCATTTGTCCGCGGCGGACAAAAGACATTTTGAATCGCGGACAAATGTCATTTTTATGTCCGCGATACAAAAACAAATCGCGGACAAATGTCCCGCGGACAAATGTCCAACCCCCAAAATTATGAACAAAAAATTATTGTACAAGAAAAATCTCAGGAAATTTGCGGAATTTTTTTCATCTGGCATGCTTTTTTTTTTGATTTGACAATCAGAATGACAGAACTTGAATTTCAAATTTTTTTTTTGTTGTTGTGAATTTCAAATACACGCTCTGAGGCGTGTATTTGAAATTCACAACAACACAAAAAAATTTGAAATTTTACACTAACAAAATACATTAGGAATTTGAAATTCAGAATTTGAAATTTTTAAATTTTTTTAAGGGTGAAGCACTAATGTTTTCTTTTAATTTTTTTTTTAAGCTTGAGAAAATTTTTTTACAAACAAAATTTAAATTTCCCGGTCCTAAATTCATTCCCAGTCCAGCCCTGTTCGGAGATAGTCGATTTTATAGAGCTTGCTATATGCTTTTCAGAAATTATTGTAAAATTAGATGGGATTAAATACTGAAAAAACAAATTACAATAGTAAAAAGTTTAGGTTATAAGTTTGGAAAAGAAAATTCGAAAGAAATGAAATGAAATGTGGAAGAAACATTAAAAAAAATAATTTCAAAGCTTGTATGACAATGTCTATGAAAGTGAAATGGAAGAGGAGTCTGTTTAAAACAGTTCTCGAAAATATATACAGTAAAAACAACACTAGAACTGAGCAAAAATCGAACCAAAAAACTTCAAAACTGGTTTTATATAAAATGCCGCCAATCCGAAAGTACTGGACCGATTTCACCTGCGAAAGCGGCTTTGGAGAGGTATAAAAATGTACTTTTTGACTGCGAAGTTTGAAAAATATCGTACGTAAGATCATGGAGTACAACTTTTTTGAAAATGGCTAAAAATGGTCATTTTTTTGTATGGGGAAATTCTAAGAAGTGAATTATCTTCTAAAACATTAAAAAATTTCAACCTGCGAAAGCGGCTTTTTAAAGTGGTCTGGAAGACCTTTCCAAAATGGTATAGAGTGACCAAATCGGTTGAAAATTGAGGGAGTACATTCAAATCAAAAAACCCATTTTTTGTTTTTTCAGTGTTTTTAGGGTTTCTCTATGGGTTAAACTGGCCACACTGAGTAGCCAGCACCTGCAAAGAAAGCCCGCACGAATACCTACTTAAAATGATATCTGAAAATATTCTTGTAAATTTAACAACAGAGAGATGATAGTTTGAAGTTTCAAAATTTTCCAAGCCTTCTGCCACAAGAATCGTCATATCTCCCAAAAAAAAATTTTTTTTTTTAAATCTGAAATGCAAAAACTTTGGTCAAATATCAGCCTATAAAATAAATGTAAAATGAAAGTCTAACGATTAACTTGAAAAAATGAAAAAAATGTCAGGTTGCTATTTATAATATAATACAGGTACCTACATAAGATAATGCTGGATAATTTACGTTAAATATTTTCTGACATTTTTGAATTACTTTGAATCTCTTTATGCATTTCCTAGGCTTCTAAATAATTTATAAAATTCTATCATTATAAATTTTTATTTTAGAACAAATTATTGAATGAAACACATTTTTAGTTTTTAATTCATTCTTTTTCTATACCATATAATCATTGCTAGTTCGTATTTGTCTCACTGTTATTAAACAAAAAAAAAAAAAAAACTATTTCAAAATCAACACAAAGATAAGATATTCAAGCTCTGAAAGAAAGATTTTCTAGGACAATTTGCAAATTTTTCCCGCGTATTTCTGATGATGATGAAAAACTATATTAAAACTATATTAAAACTATATTAAAACCATTTCGTTAACTTGATTCAGTGAAAGTTGTTCATAATAATTCATATAATGTATGTAACTAGAGATTGAAGGCTTCTTTGAAAGGGTTTTTTTTTTTTTTTTTTTTCAAGTAGTTCATATAAAGGATTCCCTATCACAAAAAGCAACATAATATACATATGTATATATTTTGAATGATAAAATCACCCCCCATTGTGTTTTGTAAGTATTTTCATTGGACATTGAACCCAATTTTTTATTTTTACGTTTTAATTTTTTATTTTTTTATGAAAAATATTTCTTGCAGAAAATACTTAAAAATGAGAAGAAAAAAAAAAAAACTTTTCATAAAATATAACACTTTGATTAAATATGCAAAAAATCTTAAGGGAACACACAGGCGAAAAAAAAAGAAAAAAAAAAGTGCTATGCATATAGAAGGTACCTATATATTATATAAATATAAATACAGTATATGCAAATCGAGGTAGAAAATACAGTTTTTTTTTCTATTTATGAAAAATATAAGTGTTATTTTCCCTCTAAAAAAATATATATAATTACTTCTAAGAAAAAAAAAGTTATATGCATATAATGTACCATATATAATACCTAGAGGAAAATGAATTTTTATTTATTTTTATGAAATCCTAAAAAAGAAATCAGTTTTTTGAGGTTAAAATACAAAATTGATTAAAAAAATAAATAAATAAATGATTTAAAGATGAATAAAAAAAGAGGTTATCTTCACTATTATAGCCTAGATAGAAGGGTAAAAAAAAAAAAAAAAGTATTTCTTTAGTAAATGTAGGGATACCATATTTGTTGAGTACATTTTTAGTTTTTGGCAAATATTTCGAAAACGGTGCGTTTTACAGCATTTTTGAAGTTGTCCAACCTCCGGTGACCATACATCCAACTTTTAATTACCTATTCAAAAAGCCCTAGAGCTTGAAAAACTATCAAAGGGTTACTGAGATTTACTAAATGTATTAAAAGAAGTTATTTGATGTCAAACTTAAAATTCAAATTTAATTTTTATATAGCCACAGCAGTGCTGGAATAAGTCTAATAAGGAATAACCCAAAAAGAAATTACCATTGCATTCAAGTTTATTCTACAGTCGTGCGATTTATAAAATGTGCACAATAAATTACACAGCCGCAAGCTGAAATAAAATTTCTCATCATAAGTTTAATTCATTTATACTTAAGCGTTGTCAAATCAAAGCTATTCGTTGTCACAACAAATTCCTACATTATAAGTACTACGATGAGCCAACATATAAAATGCGAGCAATAAATTACATAGTCCCAAATTCAAATAAAATTTTTCCTCATAAGTTTAATTCATTTAATAATCAAATCAAATCAAAGCTATTCATTATCGCTTTTATACAAATTCCTATACCGAGCTAAAATCGAAAATTGCATAACGTTTTGGTTATTTAAATAAAATTTTCCACTATGATATTTTATTTTGTATACATTAAATTTTATTTTATTTACATTATTTAAAAAAATATTTTTATTTTTTTTTTTGAATTCATATTCAAAGAAAAATATAAATTTCATAACAAAAGAAAATAATTAAAATAAGTTTATTTTATTTATTTTTTTTAAATATATAACTACAGCTTTATTGTTTCGTTGTAAAGCTTACCTCATCTTCAGTGTCATGACAATCTTGTTGTTGAAGAACATTTGATTGGGATAAACGCTGTTTTTTCTGTTGTTCTTCTTTTTTAGATTGTTGATATCGCTGCTGTTGAATTTTTTTCTCAGCTCTAGATTCAATTATTACTCTATTATTAATTTCTTTTTTTAAATTATCATTTGTTTTTGTCACAATATTGGAATTTGTACCAATTGTAATATTATTTTGATAACTACTTTTTCTAGTTGCACTAGTATTGATTACACTACTGGTAGTAGTGTTTGTGGTATAATTATTATTTCTTGTATTATACTCCTCTGCTGCTGATGATAATATTGAATTTTTATTATTATTATTATTATTTATTTGTTGATCAAATAGAATTTTTGATGATGATAATGCAGGATTTGTTGAACATTTATTATTTTGATTTGGTAAAGGAGTTGTTGTTGTTGTTGATGAAGATGCTTCCGTTGATGCAAATGATGATTTAATTATTGTATTTGACTTAGGGTTTTCTACAAAATTATTATTATTATTATTATTTTCTAATCCACTGTTATTACCATTGTTACTGTTATTGTTATTATTAATTGAAATAGTTACTGATGTTGTAATATTATTTTTTAAATTAACTGTTGCAGAGGCAAGTGTTGATTTAACTTGCATATCTCTTAAGAAAAATTAATTTCTTTTAACTTTTTATTGTAATGTACATAATAATCTATATAATTTTGTTCTTTGTTTACAACATATATTTTATTTAAAAATTTATAATATTTCAATTAAAATATGAAAATTATTTTTGTTAAGTATTTTAGTAAATACTTACTATGTATATAATTTATGAAAGTAAAAATATTGGGACATTTTGAAATGAAATTATATAGACAAGTATCTATGCTTTACGTTATTTCTATTGAAGATGTTTTCGAGATATATGCTTATCGAATTACTTATTATATAATATGTAATACATCATTATGTATAAACCACAGACAGTTAATCCCCACCAGTTATTTTGTACTTAAAAAAATTGTACGAAAGTATTCCTCTATGCTATATTTCTCTGTGGTGTAACATACTATCATTCAAAACGGGCAGCTAAGATAGTCCACACCGGCGTCAGATCAAAATTTCTAATACCCTTTAATCAGCTGGGATCCCTATTATAGGGTACTTAGTTTTGAAATTTCAGACAAAGCGGTTTAGCGGCTTAGGGGTGATTGAGTACAGAGAAACAGATAATTTTTAATTTTATTTATTAAAAGACAAAAATCTCGTTTAATTTTACTTTACTTTATTAAACAAAATTAGAACCAACAAAGGGGTTTATTTAAATGCTCTATCATGTTTTGAATTTATCATAAACACAAATACTCAAGTGAAGACCAGTAGGTTGTGAAATGTAGAAGACAAAAATTTTCAAATCCACCAAAAAGTTAAGTTCAATTAAAGATTAGACCAAGGATTAAAGATAAAAAGCGTAAAATTTTTACTATGTAGCCATAAAATTCTTATACTAGAAAAATCTAGCAATAAACCCTATTAATTATTTCTTTGAGAATTTAGTGCTACATAATTTTTTTTATTCAAATTCGTACTGTCCTATCAAAAACCTTCAATATTGCAATTTTTTTTTCTGTTATAAAATAAAGTCTGCCTATTGAATTTATAATCAAGAAAAAAATCAGATTGTTTGCATAACAAACACCTATAGGGCTTTCAAATGAAAGAAGATGCTTAAGTATAAATGTTTAATGATTATTCTGAGGAAACTTATACACATAAACTTTAAGCTCTTTCAAACAGGATGAAAAATAAATATTTTTTTTATCAAAAATATAATTTGGAAGGGATTCTTAACATCTTAAAAAGTTCTTACAGAAGAAAAATTATGGCATTTTGTAAAGTAAGTAAATCATATAATATTTGTTTACAAAATGAAAAAAAAAATCAATTACTCGACCACTCAACAAAAATTCAAATATCCCTTAAATATGTAATGTGTACATATAAATATTACATAACAATGTCCTTCGGAAATTATTTAGGTATTATCTCTTTAAAAAAATAGTAAATATTAATTTATGTATATTTTTATTTTATACATTTAATGAAAAAAAAATTCAGGTGTTTGTAGGCATACATATATTCTTAGTTACTTATGGACTAAATGTGCTGAAAAAATAAACAATTAATTAAGTAATTTAATGAAAATGGTAATGGTAACAACATGGAATTTTGATTCAAAAATTATTTTCCATTGCATTAAGTATCTACAGAATAAGTATCATTATATTTGATGTAACTAATTATAACTTTGAAAGCATCATATTTTGTAATTAAAAATTTTACAAATACTTTAAAAAATACTTTAAAATTATTGTATACCTGATTTACTTTGGGAATCTGTTTTAATAATTTTATATTTTGGAGTGAACTGCAATTACATTAGTTTTATAAGTGTAGAAACGATATACAGACAATTCGTCGTAAACAATTCGTCGTAAACAATTCGTCGTAAAGCAATTCATCGTAAGCAGTTCATCGTAAAGCAATTCATCGTAAATCAATTCATCGTAAGAGCAATTCATCGTAAATCAATTCATCGTAAAGCAATTCATCGTAAAGCAATTCATCGTAAAGCAATTCATCGTAAAGCAATTCATCGTAAAGCAATTCATCGTAAAGCAATTCATCGTAAGCCAGCGACTTTTTCAGCCGTGGAGAGCTGATGCGTGGCGGTGCGCTCCGATGAATTGATTTACGATGAACTGATTTACGATGAAGGACTTCAACACCCACTGCCACTGACAATGGTCTCCGTGATTATTATTTTAGTGCATTGTTCCAGCGACGGAACTTTATGTCATCTTTAGATTGAAGTTCTTAATTTACTTTTGAAAATAATTTTATTTCTAATGAAATGCTGGAACGTTCATTTAAACTTTGATTTACCCAAAACCAATAATCACATGGAAGGGTGGCATTACGACGAATTGTTCTTACGATGAATTGTTTTACGATGAATTGCTTACGACGAATTGATTTACGACAAATTGCTTACGACGAATTGACCGGATCCCGTAGAAACATGATTGTTTTCTTTATCTCAGTACATAAAAATTATTATTAAGATATATGTGTCCCTTTTTAAGGAAAACTATCTGAGTAAATGTCTCCAAACTTCTAACATATAATTATTAAGGACCGCGCTAGTTATATATAAATAAATAATAATTTTTTCGTTAATTAATTGGCTATGGATGGAGTTAAATAGTAAAGGTCCTAGTAAATAAATAAATCTTAACAAACTAAGTTAGATGATTTCATTTATTAAAAATTAAATGGTAATTAATTAACAATTTCAAGAAAATTAAAAAAAAGGAAAGAAAATTGTATTTAATATAGCTATGTACAACAATGTGCAATGTACACATGCCTACATTATAATGTGCGTAAAATGTATTTATATCATTGTATTAGTATATTAAATTCATAAATATAAATATACCTATATAGAATTTCATAAATATTATATTTTCGAAAAATATTATGTTTTATATATGTGCAAAACTAAATAAAGTGTTTCTATGTAGACGCCATGAATTTATGAATAATATAATATTAACTGGAATGGGCTCTTCCAATTGTTATGAAATCCACCAATTTCATCACAAAATCGAGTAAATTTGAATATTTGTAAATATTATTATGAGCCCGTTGTTTACACTCAAATAGATGAAAAGCTAGTTAGTTATATAATGTTGCAAAATGTTGAATATCTATTTAAGAAAAACACAAATTTAAAATGTCATTGCTTTAGGTTTACATAAAATATGTTGTTAAAATTATTTTATACTTCATTAATTTTTTTCAATCAATTGATTTGATTTATATAATATATTCGTAACAAAATTCAACTGTTAGGATATGAAAGTTTTCCGTGAAATACCTTTAATTTTGCCTACGAATATTAATTGATATGATAAAGCTTATACCACAATTTAATATAAATCCAAACCTTTATTAAATTTAATATGAAATTGCTGTTGTATCACAGTACAATATTTTTTGCAAAAAAAAATAGTACTCAGTTGAGGAATCAAATATAAAAAAGGATAAAAATTATTAGGATAGAGTTATAAAAATGAGAACAGGTATTTGTACTGCACTTGAAGGGAAAAAAAAAATAAAAATTCACTTTGGAGTGCATTTTTTTTTTCATGCTGAGAATAAAGTTATCAAAAGTATATTTTTTCCATCATTTCGTTTCAGTTTTTATGTACATAAAGCATATTATTATATACATTATGTATATCCATTTTTTTTTAAAGAGGATTGTTAGAAATTTACTGATTATCACATAGCAACTAGATTTCATTTGCGAATAATTTTTTTCTAGGTTTTTTTTTTATCAAATATTTATCTTATGGATACAGTGGTTTTTAAGTATTCAAGTTTAAAAAGAAAAAAATAAATTTATGTGGATTGCATCGTAACGCTAAAAGGACAGACATTTCTGGAAATTCTGAATAAATAGAAAATGCTTATAGAAGAGGAGAAATTACGCTATGCATCACGTTTCGATCCTTCAAGTTGAACAAATAAAACTCAGTGAATACTTTTGAGATTCTGAATACTTTTGAGATTCTTATTGAAAAGCAAACCTTTTTCAAAATGATCGAAAAAAAATTACTTAGTTAGGTACTACGATTTTCAATTTTCTATTTCTTTGTTACTAGCCCATACATTCATACATTGTTTCGAGCCTATACATTATTAAGAAGATATAATACGGAAGTGAAGCTATTTAAACGACTTTTAAGCAATATGGACTCCTATCTTTCTTTTAGATTTATTATAAAATAATCAGAAATTTCAGTTAGTAATAACATCTAAGCCTTATTTTTAATTACTTGTATCTAGTCAGATTTTGGTTAGATGAGATTTACATATTATTGCCTGATGTATCTTATATTATGGTATATAATTAGAAGAAAAAATAATAGTGGTTTTTAAATTCTAGAGACAGCCAATTAACAAGAGGAATATTTAATTTGAATACAAATGGTGGGCCATGAAGTTATATTTCTACTTGAATATTTCTTTAAAATTTATTATTTTTCTTGCTGAAGATCACCTGGAAAGTTTGCATAGACTTCATGATTATGATTGTTAAAACATTTCTTTGATTAATACTATTCATATATTTTATTTAGCAATTGAAAAAAAGGAAATTCCTTTTTGTCGACCCAATAATTTTAAATAAGGGTTTTCAAAATTTTTAATTAAACTTTTAAATTTAATTTAAACTTCTACTGGAAAATTTTATTTTAATATCTTACAAATAAATATAGGTGGATACTCTCACATAGGGTACTTATTAATGGCAAAAAAAAATTGCTATAATTAAGTATAAGTTGAAGAGAATTAAGAAATTAAAACCTTATAAATTCGGTTTTGAATTGCTTGAATAATAATAGGTATACCTACTTCCTTTAATATATAAAAAAAGTAATTAATTAAAATTGATTAAAATCTAAATCTCATGCCACTACCACTACCGCATTTATGTACGTAGAAGATACTATACAAGACAGACACAAATATAAAGTACAATCATATATTCCTTTTATAATTGCCTAAATAGATATAGGTATATAGTAATAAAAAAAATCACATGTATGTTCATATGTATGTAAACACAAAATCAGATTAAAATTCAATAAAATCTTTCATAATGGGATGGCATAGGATGATGGATAAAAACCGGATTGGTTTATGTCCATTATATATGTGTATATAATACATAATAATATAGTTATTTTTGGTTTCTTGTTTTTCTAGAACTTTTACTTCTTTATTATTATTATTATTATTTATAATTTACAATATACCATACATCATCATTAAAGAGAATGGTCCAAAAATTTCAAGATTTTTTAATATATATTATGTTAAGTTATATAACTATTGAGAAAAATATAGTATCTTATAGTTCTCGCTTCGTTTTGACTTAAGTATAAATTTTTAAATTTTTTATTTTTATTTTATTTATTTATTTGTTTATACTAAATATAAAAATTGTGCAAAATTAGTATATTTACAAAACCCTCGACAACTGTCGTCATTATGGGTAGCTTGACTACATTTTAGTTATTATGTAATGGCAATGAAAACAAAGTTTTATATTATTATTTAATTTATATGTTGTTCCAAATGTTGAAATGTTTTAAAAATTTTTCAAAAATGTTGGTGTTTTTCTTGTCTGGTTTTAAAATGGAAAATATTTCAATATTGTTAATAGTAGAGAAGTTAAGTGTTTCTGGGCATTCTAGAAATAAATGTTTGACAGTTAGAATATTATTGCAAAAATTACAGGTGGGTGGTGGTGTTGCAGTGAAGAGGTGTGATTTAGTGGCTAGAGTGTGGCCTAGTCTTATTCTCAATAATTTAACAGCTAAATCTCTATTTAGGTTAGGGTGGTATGCTGGAGGTTCTATGTTTGGCCAGTGAAGTTTTAAAAAAGATTGGGACAAATCCCAATTTTCTTGTTTATGTTTACAAATTGCTTTGTGGATAGCTTTATTTTTAATTATTGATATTTCTTGATTTTTTTCATATTTTTATGTGTAGGCAGTGGTCGAAGTGGCAGGCTAAAAGTGGTGGGATGGTTAAAAAAAAAATTTAAGAGCAGGTTGAGGCTCGTGTGGTTTTTTAGTAGAAAAATTACTCATCCAAACAACTTTATTTGAATTTTACCAGCTTAACCCTTGCGTTGCGGCTTTGTTGTTCCTAAATTATTTAATGAACTGCAAATAGAACATCCTACTTCACTTTCTTTAACTGTTATATTTATATGTTTCTAAATTTCCACACCATTGTGTTTCTGCCTGGTAATCTAGGAACTTTAAAGTATTGGGCTCCTGTAATGTCCTATCTTGGCTTAATGTGCTGAGTACATTCATTCAAATGCTCTTCTCCCTCCGCCTTTATATCTCCTGCTGTTCTTCAATTTTTCTTTTTTAACCATTTAACCATTTTAAAAAAAAAATTTAAACAAATTTGGAAGTTAACTAATAATAGAAAATATTCAAATTTTGTAGGGTAAAAATTGAAATTTACGAAAAGCTGCGAAAATGGCCAATTAGTAACCAAAATATCTACTATTTACTGTTTGAATTTTAAAAGTTCCATTTAAAATTATTTTTAATTTTTTTTTAATAAAAATTTTTTAAATTCATAAAAAAAATTATTTTAAATTTAAAAATATATATTCCGGGATGCATTTTTCCATCCTAAGAAGTGGTGGGATGAGTTAAGAATTATTTAGAAGTACCGGGATGGCATCCCACCCCATCCCGCCTCACTTCGAGCACTGTGTGTAGGTAAATACTAATTTTTATATCTCTATTCTGTTATTATTTAGACTGGTAAGTTACACTCCCGACAGAAACGTTAAAAAAAAACGTTCGAAATCGAAAAAGAATTGCAGTCTAATGTCGTTCTAATTTAATTAGAAATGTTTCAAATATTTACTAATTTGTTCAAACAAATGAAAAAGAATTGAAGTCTAATGTCGTACTAATCTAATTAGAAATGTTTAAAATATTTTTATTAATTGTTCTAAAGAATTATAATGGGTTTTTAAAATATATGATTGCCTCGCTGATTGCTTTCTTAAAGTATCTGAATAAGTCTTCATTGTTGGTAGGTTCTTACTTCTTTTTAATTCTAAAATAAAAATCCAAAAATAATTGCTAAACAAGACTTTTTTTAAAAATTGCAAAAATAAACATTATGTTATGTAGCTATGTACGGTACTACAAAATTTTTGGTTTATTTTTTTCGTAAAATGTGTTTATTTTTTTTTTTTAATATTATTTTCTCCACAAAAAAAAAAAGAAGAAATAAACAAAACAAAACATATGTGGATGATAAAAATGCGTTAAATACCAGTAGCCAACACCTAAAAACCAGTTTTAAAGCAAAAAAAAACAAGGTACTTATACTTGTTATAAAATAAATTGAAATACAATTTCACATAATATTCCTATAATACATATTATATTTTTAGATATTAAAGAGATAATTTATATTAATTGATACAAGAAAAAGAAAATAAAAAGAACATTATGGAGAAAAGAGAATAAAATTGAAAAAAAAAAAAAAAATTGAATTTCATATAAATAGTTAGTATTTGAATTTTCATTTTAGTGCAATTTCTATTTAACTTAACGAGTTATATTTCCAAACTTAAAAAAAAAAAAATTTGTGGTTATTATTATTTATGTTTTTTACGAAGTTTTTTTTTGAAACTATATATATAGGGTACAAAGTAAGTTTGTATAAAATTCTATTAATTTTGATAACGTATTAGTTTTTATTTAATATTAATATCTTTATTTAAGTTTCTCTAGTAAATTTGTCTGTATATATGTAAGTGCTTAACTATACTTATATTTAAAAATATCTTTATGTATACTCTCTTACTTAACTATATAAAGTTTGTTTTTATTTCTACATCATGAATCGACAAAGTTCTGCGTACTAGCGATCCTTTTTACCAATTCGCGTTATATTAAACATACATTCTGATAAAAATTTATAAATAAAAAAAAAAAGTGAATTTGTAGATTATTTATTTATGTTTGATTAATTTTTTTGTTTAATAGTCGGGGTTGTTGCTATCAAATTATTTAATTTTATTATTACATTTTAGACAAATAAAGCAGATTTAATTTATTTCAATAAAATCATATCAAATGATATTAAATGGATCATTAAAAAATATCGCCAACTTTATTCAAATGAACATTTAAATAAGTTGTATGAATATGAATTTCGAAGAGATGTATGTATGTTAATTTAAAATCAAAGTCTCATATATGTATACTTAATACAGAAAACAAATTTTGTTGATGACATTTAAATAAAATAAAAAGTATTTTTCAACTCTGAAAAGGTTTGAATTTTTTTTCTACAATAATAATTAACAAATTTTTTGAGTGTTTATTTTGCAACAACAAGAAATTGGAAATTCTACCTTGTGTAGAAATGTTAACGGATGGCTGAAGTTTTTAACTTACTTAATTATTTTTATTAATATTCTGGCATAACTTTTTCTTATAAAAATAATACCTAAATCAAATAAGAAAACAAGTCATCTGGCAAAAAAGAATAAATAGCAAATAGGTATACATGGTTTGCAAAAAACAGAAGACATACAATCTCTTTTTTTTTTGTTATTTATGTTTAACTTTTTATATCATTTTATCATTATACAAAATCATTTAGCTTCAAATTCTATTTTTCAATTACTAAGTGCTGTGGATTCTGGCGCGAAGTTTCTGTCTAGCTTAGTCCTTAATAAATTATTATTTTTTTTTATAATTTTAGCAGTTTTCCGGGAAGTTCGCTATGAGAGACATGACGTGCGGAGAGAGACGAGACGTTGGAATTCATGGATGTTTGTGGATTATTCGCAATTAGAAGGGATTTGTTAATATTAGAATTTGATTTTTAATTAACATTTAAGCGGCAATGCATTTGAAAGTCAATTGAATGTGATTTTATAATTTTTACTAGCTAGTTGGAATCGGCTGTCATCTGATGTGCGCCTATGACAACTTCAACTCAAAAAAAAGTCACAACTTTTGCTCATTATTAGGCCTTCTCCCTGAAAAAAATTTAAGAATTTGAAATTCATGCATTTCAAATTCCTAATGTATTTTGTTAGTGTAAATTTTTTTGTTGTTGTGAATTTCAAATACACGCCTCAGAGCGTGTATTTGAAATTCATGAATTTGAAATATCATTACTGTCGAAATAAAAAAAAAATCAAACAAAATAAACGTCAAAATAAAAATATTTTAAAAATTAGAAAAAAAAGTAAAAAAATGCGCTCACGAAAATTTTTTTTTGACATAAAATTACAATAACAAAATACATTAGGAATTTGAAATGCAGAATTTCAAATTCTTAAATTTTTTCAGGGAGAAGGCCTATTAAAATATTCATAGAATTTTGAAGTTTTTGCTATAAATGAATATTTGAATTTTAAGGCATAGCAGTACTAAACAAGAAACAGATATATTGTATACCTACCCGTAGATAATTCTTGTCAATCAAGTTCAGGTTGTTTGACCTACACCACTTTATGTGGATTGATTATAAATGCGCGGGCTAAAAATATAAATAAACTTATATTTAATTTTAAAACATCTTAATAATACAAACACATATTTAAAAGAATAGATAGCATGTGATGACAAAAAGAATAACGAAAAACGATTACCTTTTTGTAATAACTTTGATTAAGTATATAGCTATTAAGAAGAGATTATTGTCACAAATGTTACATTAAATTTTCTTTCCAATTCATTTTTTCTTCAAGAAGACGAGGTTCAAGATATTTAAATTCAACTTAAGTATTATAAGTATCTTATTACTTATTATATTTACGTTTAGTTCGACTATGGTGTAAGAAAATACATTATAAATTAATTCAAATTATTTAATTAAAAAAAAATTATGTAAATTTATATATTATTTATGAATAATTGAAAAATATGAATAATTGATATACTAATTTGCACAACTTTTAATATAAGAATATGCAATTTTTTTAGGATAGATATATGTAATTATATCTAACTTGATGTGCTTACAAACAAATTTCTTAATAAAAATTAATGATTCTCAGTTATAAATAAAAAAAAACCCACTTTTATTGAAACCAATACCTCTGGGTATGTATTTCCAATTACAAGTTAGGGTAAAGTTCCTGAATTTTCAGAAATAAGTACCTAATTATATGGTTGAAGTTAAATTTTGTCACAATTGAAATTGATACATACTTAATACTTACTTATACATGAATTGTCCCTTTTTTTGTTCTGTTCCCAACAATAAAGGGTTTTCCGCGCATATAAAACATTTTTATTTTGAAATCAATGTAAATAATTTTTATCGAAACTTATTAAAGAAAATAAATACAAAAATATTTCGAGGATGTTCGTTCCAATGATTGATATACGTGAAAATTTTAAAACAAAAGGATTTACGTTTATCTTAAATGAAAAAAAAAAAAAACTTTTCTTTTTAAACATATTTTTAGTCGATATTTTCATTCAATTTTATTTTTATGATGATTTAAAGCACGCAATTTTCATAGTGATTCATTCTGATAAAGTGTTTATGTTTTTTTATATATACATATACACTACATATATTATGTATATTTGGATAGTTTTTTTTTTTTTTAATTCTAGGGGAAAGCAATAATAAAGCATATTATTTCATAACAGAGATACTTTTATGTTATTTTTTTTTTTAGGATTTGACCTAAATTTTGTATACTGTTCATTTTATTTGTGTGGAATATATACTTTTTTTTTTTCTGTTGGCATCTTCAATAATAAAATCTTTATAAAAAAAAATCAAGGAAAATTTGTTTTCATCATTTTTTTTTGTGTGTTCATACTCTTTTAATTCGAATAACGAAGGAATTTATAATTTTTAATTAATTCGATTGACTAGCTTACATTTTTTTTGTTCAGACAAAAAGCCTTGTGCATAAAAAAAAATATATATATTTAGATATTTAGAGATGAATAAAAGTGGAGAAATCATTATCATATATTTCTGGAAAATAACGAAATACTTATTTGTCAGAATTAGCAGTATATTTTGAAATATATAGTTTGAAGTAAAAAGAAATTTGATTGTTATGTTCTAAATTATGCACAACAATAGATTTAAAGTTAAGACCGGCTCAAGTTATAGTTAATTTCTTGTAAGCCCGATTAATACATTTGCAAGAAAATGCTGTGTAGTCATCAACTTCAAGATATAATTATTTTTGTTTTGTTATTCAACCATTTATTTTCTAAATATTTCAGAAATAATATTCGTAACATTTAAAACGACATTTATTTTCACTATCTACCTAATAAGTTTTCTAAAAACATTTTTATCAGTATCTCGACTAGGTACCGAAACTTATTCTAAGAATAATTTTAGTTTAATATTACGGAATTGTTATTATTTATCAATATTGTCTTTGAATTCAAAAGAATTCGAATTGAAATAATTGTATCTAAAATTACATGGAAATGAGGTAATATATACTTAAGTAGTACGGATATGAAAAAAAGGGTACGTGATATAGGTCGAAGGGAAAAGATGTAGCAAAAGAAAATTTTTTCACATTTACAAATGTCACAAACAAAATGTAAGTAGGTAGTAGGTATTTTTGTTTTTAAAATAAATACATTCTTATGTTCATGTAATGAATACAATTTTATAACAAATAATTTGATTAAACTTATGTTACATAAGTAAATATTATTCCTTAAAATTCAGTCAATTGAATTGCTCATATAATTTTGCAATACCTACAGATATCTTACTTAAGGTGACCATATTTTGAACTACCTAGACCAAGAAGTGGAACAAAATATATGAACTGTTATTTAACTCATTTTTTTTAAAAAGTGGACTTATACCACTTTCAAAAATAACAGCTCATATTTTTTTTTTTTGCTTTTAAATGCAAATCAAAATTAAACATAATTTTAAATTTGAATTATACATAATGTACCTATATACAATGATGTACCAAATTATAATCACGAGAAATAAAAATCATTTGTACAGTTTTCTGAAATTTTTTATAAATAAAATTGGAAACTTCAAACTTAAGGAAACTGTAATTTTTGTAAAATTTGTTTTTTTTTATTTATTAGTTATATAATTGGAACACCGCTTTGTAGGCTCTACAGTTGTATACATAGAGTAAAGTAAAGAACAAACTGAATCTAGACTATTTCAACTATTTCACTGTTTTTATTTTTGCTTTCTAATTTGTTTTCAACTATTTCACTGTTTTTATTTTTGCTTTCTAATTTGTTTTTCATCTTAAATGATCAAAAATAAAATTGTTAAAATTGTCTTCAAAATTGTAGTACATACTAGTAAATTTAATCGCGAATACTGGTATATGTACCTGCCTAAACCCTATCTGTTTTTATCTTAAAATTTGAAATTTATATGTTCTATGTTTGAAATGATTTCACTCAGAAACTTCATTTATTCTTCCTTTTTTAAGTTATCGATTTTCCAATTCAGACTTTAGAAATTTCATTAAATAAATAAAAGTTAAAAAATTAAAAATTTGATAACCTTAAATTTTAATAAAAAAAAAAAATTGCAAAAAACATATTAAAAAAACAAATTTTCAGCACTAAATTAATTGTAATCGCATACCTAATTAAAAATTAAAAAAAAATACATATAATTATATAAGTACATATATTCAAATCAGAATTTATGAAAAACAAAACAAAAACAACACAAAAGAACAAAATTATTGGTAGGTAAGTAGTCAGTACATATTTCATTTCGGTATGTTTTTTTTATCTGTCAGATTTTTTATGTTGTGTAAATTTCTATATTCTATATATTATTTATGTATTATGGCAAAAGTTCAGATACCAACACACATAAGTAAACAAAATAAAAATTAAGAGAGTATATGGAGTTTATTATATTATATATGTATACATATGTACATAAAAAAATAAAGATAATAAAATAAAAGTATGTACAGCAGCGAGTAGCAGCAGTTATATTTTTATTTATGAATGAATGAGTGAAAGGGACACCAAAAAATTAATAAAAAAAAAAAGAAAAGATTATAGTATCAATAATAATAAACCTACCTTCTTAGTTATCTACTACTACCGTACTTTTATTTATTTTATTTTATTTTTTGACAATGTCACTTAATTTAAACAAAAAGTAAATAAAAAACATTTAAAATAATAATTTAATATTTTTCTTTTTAATTTTTATTTAGGTAATAGGTTCAAATAGATTTTTTATTTTTTTTTTAATTCGACAATTTTATTTTTTTTTCCTCCTAAATTAGTTTTTAAATGGGTGCGAACAAATTAGAGCTGTACCACAGTGGCGCATACGAATAGGTTCATATGTAAGTTTTTTTTTTGCCGATGAAAAATATAAAAGCTATTGATTATAGTTTCATTTTATGGTATTGTAATTCTTTATAAAAATTTTGTGAATATTTTTACAAAATATCTACTAGTACTATCAATTGCAGCTAATTATTTTTCATAGAAAAAAGTTGTATCAACTTGTCTGCATGAAAAAAAAAAAAGATACATATTAAGAGTTTTACAAATTACGCTTTTCTTACTATATACTACGTATTCTGGTCTTTTTCGTGAAAAACAATTACCAGAAATTCACTCTTTTAAGAATAATTCCCAGAATAGACAAATTGAATACCTATTCTGAGAATCATCTGCATTTCTTTTGAAAAAGGTTTTTCTGACACATAATAATATAAAAATATAAAAAATTATAAATTAGAATCTTTAAAATTATATTATTTCTGTTAAAAACAAAAAAATCGGAGGTGTTTCAGACCTTTGAAATGATTTGATAATTGGTATTTTTGAAATTTTTTTTATCAATATTTTCTAAAAATACATTTGGATCATTTTAAACAGATTTCGATACTCAAACTTAAATTCTTAAATAATTTCTAGATTAATTGGTTAAGTTAAATAAATAATAAAAAAAAAAAAAAAACAGTATTTCAATATTATTTATTTGTAATTGTAGTAATTGTACAAACTACTTGGGAAAGTATTTATATTTCTTTTCATTGTTACTGGAGAAGCTTAGGAATTAATGTGTGTATGCATGTAATAGGTATACTGTATGTTTCCATGCTTGTATTTCTTTTGTTGCATTTTTTTTTTTTTCATTAATGATGCACACCTACACAATGCCCGCATAACTTTGCATAAAAGCAGAATGCTGAGAAAATATCGACAAAAAATTAAAGAAAAAAAAAGAGAGAGATATAAAGGGGAGTTAGTATTTAGTTATTTTGAAAAATAAATTCTTTTTTCAGATAATTATTTTGATTTTCTGAATCATTCAAAAATAAAAGTATTTAGATAATAATATTATTTTTTCGTTGTTGTGTTTTTTTTTGGTTTGTTGGTCCACTATTTTAAGAAGTTAGATAGTTAAATGTACATATTTAATTTTTATTAATTTTTTTTTCAATAAAACATAATAAATAATAACTTTATTGTATACCTACCTACCTATTCAAAAGAAAAAAATAATTTTTTTTTTTTGACTTTTTACAATTTTATAATTAAATGCGTAAAACACTTTTTTTTCTTTTTTCTTATCGATCTGATTTTAGGTATGTACCTACCTACACAGAAAAAAAAAATATGTAGGTAACTGGGTATACCTAATTATAGGTACGTATACAAGAAGGTTAACCCACGAAACTTAATGTATGTATGTAAAATAGATAAAAGATAAGGTATTACCTGATCTAGAAAAAGTCTACTAAAACTATACCTTACCTACCCAGTTCTGACAACAAAATACATAATAGATTTGTAAAAAAAATGTCATTAATTAGGTTAGTTACAGGGTTGCTACAGACATTGAAAACCTCGAATACCTGGAAAACCCCTTGAATTTCAAAAATCTTGAAAAAACCTTGAAAAAGCATTGAAAATGGAAAAAATAAAAAAAAATTCATTGTAAATCTATAAATTAGTTTCTGACTTGTATTCCTTTACGGCTGCTTTACGTCTATGTCGTGAAAAAATCAAGTATCCTAATCTTCAATGAAAGCCAGGAGACAAAGTGTCAAGAAAATTCAAAATAAAATTTCAAAAAAAAAATATGCGAACCTTGTGGTCACAAAAATTATTTTGAAGAATCATTGATTCTTGTTTTAAAATGGTCTTGAAAACATTGAAAAACCGTTGAATTTTCTTAAGAAAATTTTGTAGCAACCCTGAGTTACCTACCGAGGTAGGTACCTATCTGCATATTTACATAAAAACTAATTGAGTTAAAGTTATCTGTTATCCTACCCAAATAAATGATTATTTTCAAACTTTCAATGACAATTCGAAGGTGTGTTTTTGTGTAATTTTACAAAAATTGCGTACCTATGCATTATTCTCATCATTTTAAGAGGAAAAATTGTGGCTAAAGTGCAGTTTATGGGAACCACTCAGAATGATTGTTTACACTGTCATTTTATGATAAAAATAAATAGGTAGGTAGATGTACCTTACTTACTTAGTTCAGGTATATAAATTAAAATTAACTAGCTAGATAACATAATGTAAGTATATAGGCAGGAACCTAGGTGACACTATGGTTATAAAACTTACTGAAATTCGAAAATAAAAATTAATTAGGTAAACAAAAATGTAGGTAGGTGTAGGTAAAGGTGGTTATAGTTAATTCATAAGAAAAAAATTATTTAAAAATAAATATAGGTACACACTAGTCACAAATTCTGTGACATGTCATTTAAAAAAGAAAAAAAAAACATTTTTTTTTTTGAATTAGGTATAGGTAGGTAGCTACATAATATATTTATTTTTTCTTAATAGTTTTTTTAATTTTTTCCATAGGTACCTACATCGTTTCATAATTAATTATTATTTTTAATGAAATTTTTTTTTTTTAATTTAATACGAAAATTTATTATAATCCATTTTCATTCATATCATAATACCTAGATTCTTTTTTATGATAAAAATTATAAATTTTTTTATTTAGGTAGGTAGGTACTACTTCTTCAAAGGTTTTGTTTACTTAAATAATGTTAACAAAACTTTAAAATTCTAAAAAATGAAATAAAATGAAATTTTTTTTTAGAATTATTTTTTATTTTATATAAAACAAACATTTTATAATAAAAAAAAAAATCATAAATTTCCAATTTTTTTTTTTTAACTTAATATTTTTTGTATTTTTCTTTTTTTTTTTTACTATACACACGTCAAGCACAAACACATACAACTCATTCATTGAAAAAAAAAAAGAAAAAAATATTTATACATAAAAAAAAATTTCTTGGGGACCAGAAAATAAATATGAATCGTACTTCGGAGCCATTGAAATAAAATACTACATTGTTTGTGTTCATAAAATTTCAAAATCGTGTACTATGCCGCCAAAGTTTGCATGAAGAATAGAGGTATATTAAAAATAATCTATCTGAGAACGAGTGAGATAGTCCTAACGTAATGGAAAAAACATTGTATGTCAGAAGAGTGAAGAATAAGTAATGTAAATGTAGGTAGATTTCTATGTTAAAATGAAAATATATCTAGTGCCTATAAACCTACTGGAGAATTTGTGAGAAAATTAATCTTATTTAGTAAAATTTATATTCTAGAAAAATTGTAATCTTTTAGATAGTTATTAATAATAGGTACCTACAACATCTAAAAGTTAAGAATGTTAAGAATTGAGAAAAAATTTATGAAGAAATAAGTTCTAAATTTTAGCAATTTTATTTTTAATTTTATTTTTATGAAACAAATTTTTATTTATTATTTTTTTTTTTTGTAATTACCTATTTAACAAAAAATATTTGCATTATAAAAGTATTCCACAGAGTTTCTGAAATTGAGTTAAAAAATTTTCACAATTTTATTTTTGGATGTTTTTAAAAAAAAAAAATCTTTAAATTTTTTTTTTTATTTTTATTTAATCAGATTGTTATTTAATTTATTTTGAAAAAAAAAAAAAAATTCTTATTTTTAAATATAAATAAATTTAACAATAATTTTTAATAATTTTAAAGAAGTTCATTTTTTTCTTTTTTTTTTCAATTATTTTAAAAATTCACTCAAAAACCGATCCTAATTGTTAAAAGAATGAATAACTGGCAAACACTGACAAAATTTTGCGCAATCAAATAAAAATTCATATAAAATTTTATGTAAAAAAAGTTTTTTTCTTCTTCTTCTTCTGTTTTGTCTTTCTGTTTTGTCTCTCTCTTGCGCAGGTATATATTTCTCTCTTTCTGTTGTCAATTCTATACAGAGTGTTTTAATTTTCAAAATGAAAAAAAAAAACGTATTTATAATAATTTAAAATGAATATTTTAATTAGAATAGAATGCTGTGACTTGTTTGTGATCTCTTTTTATGCAATGAATATTTCGCAATTTAAATAGGTATTTCGATTTAAGATATTTTAATTTTACGAAATATTCTCGAGAAATTTTCAATCTAATAATTTTCATTTCTCAAAACATTTTAAATCAGGTAATCGCGAAGTTTTGTTGAAATATTTCTAACACCTATATTTCTAGCCAATTTTTGAACTTTAACTTCTTTAGCGAGGTATTGTAAAAATTTTTGTGAGGAAATAGGGGAAAAAATAAGACAGAATATAGTATGTCCTATGTAACAAAAAGTCTCAAAGTAGGGGTAATAACCACAGAATGTAGTATCATATGTTAAAAAGTAAAAACAAATATAAAAGCAGGGAAATATAAGACGTTGTAGCATGTAGCATGTATTTACGTTTGTCTGTTCCGAATAGGCTCCTAAACCGCTCAGCCGATCGTTTTCAAACTTACACCATTTCTTTGTCTCAGATCGAGGGTCGTTATAGGCCTCCTACCTAGCGACCTCCCCTGAGAGCCAACTTCAATAGTTCGTCCGATTTCATTCAAATTTGGTATGTAAAAAGAGGAACTGATTACACACAAATTTCGTAACAAAAAATTTATCTCCGATTTCATTCAAATTTGGTACGTAAAAAAAGGAAATGATTAGACACAAATTTCGTAACAAAAAATTTCATTCAAATTTGGAATATAAAAAGAGGAAACGATTAAACACGTAAATTTCGTAACAAAAAATTGATTGATCCTATCCAGCGACTTCTGAAGTTCGTCCGATTTCATTCAAATTTGGTACGTAAAAAAGAATAAATGATTACACACAAATTTCGTAAGAAAAAATTTATGCCCCTCTTCCACTTACAAAAGTAAATCAGTCAGAGTCCGTAGCAAAATAAATATTTGCAAGTAAATAAAGAAGTTAAACTGAGCTTATGAGGATGAGGCTCACGCATATTTTTTTTTAATAGTGCTTTTCAATAAAATTTTAAATTTTTCTTTATATTTTTCACTTACGGAAGTAGTTTTGTTTTGTGTTTAATGTCTTGTCTCTACTTCAGCTTAAAACTAATTTTAAACTTATTTAAAACCATAGCCGGGCAAAATACTTGTAATTTCAAAATAGTGTAATTCGAAATTACTAATTCAATTACATTTTGTAATTTGTAATGTGTAATTCAATTACATTGGTAGATTCGTAATTAGAAGAATGTAATTTTAATTCGTTAATTCATATTTGTAATTTGTATTTAGTAATTTGTATTTCTGTATACTTGTAATTTCAAAATACTTTTACTTCTTTCAAATTACTTAGCGTTAAAAATTTATCTCTTTACTTAACTGTAAAATTCGTATGTGTTAGAAATTCAAATAAAATAAAAAAAGTAAGCTTTCTTTTCGTGTTTTAATTTCTCAATCTCAATAGAACTTTTATTTTAAATTTTTTATTTTATTTTTTTAATACTGGATAATTTGTAATTGTAATTTTGTAATTTTAAATTACATTATTGTAATTGGAACCAAAAATAGTGTAATTTCAAATTACTAATTTGTATTTTTTAATTAAACAAAAAATGTAATGTAATTTCAGTAATTTAATTTGAGGTAAATTTTTGTGTATTTTGTAATTTGTAATTTAAATTACATTCGCATGTATTTTGCCCGGCTATGTTTAAAACTACAAGTGTATTCACTACAAGTTCTGTGTTTCATTTGATGTGAGGAAAAAGAATATTGTTTATAAAAGGACCTCGTCTCAAAAAAAAAATTTTAATTGTAATAAGTGTTATAAAACGAATTTTTTTGTTACTTTCTAGAACATTTTTTGTTTTTGTATCGCGGACATCAAAATCACATTTGTCCGCGATTCGAAATGACTTTTGTTCGCCGTGGAAAATGTCATTTGTCCGCGATAAAAATTATTCGCGGGCAAATGACATTTTGAAAAATGACATTTTGAAAAATGACATTTGTCGGCTAAAAATATGAAAAAACAATCGCGGACAAATGACATTTTACAAAATGACATTTGCCCGCTAAAAATTTAAAAAATGAATCGCGTACAAATGACATTTTGTAAAATTACATTTGCCCGCTAAAAATTTGAGGCTTAAGTGCAGATGACGTGAACCACTCAGAATGGGCACAACAAGATTTTGGTTGGAGGCGGCGGGCGGGCGGACTCTTTGTTGGTCAGTGGGATTTGCAGCGCCACATTTTTTTACTAATTTTAATTTTCTAATAGCTTCGCTACACTTCAGGTTACAAACATTGAATTCGATGTTTTGCAGAAAAAAATAGGTTCGTTCTGTGTTTGGTACTTGGTTTGCCATATAAATTTTTTTTTTCATGGTTTAAAAGAAGGTTCGTCACAAACCTGTAAATTTCACTACATAGTTTTATTGCGTTTAAAAAAATTAAAGGTATAACCTGTCAATTTGCAGAAAATTTACAGAAAAAATCATGCTTTTAAATGCTTCAATATAAAAAAATAATAATAATAAATTTTCAGTTGTAGTATATAAAATAAAATATTTAAAAAAAAAAATTTAATATTATTTGTATTTTCTTTTTTTTCTTTAAATTACAAAAAATAAATTTTTTTTTTTAAATTACAAAAATCAAAATTTAATTTTACAAAAAATTTTTTTTTTTATTTCAAACCAAATCATCTTTTATTAAGTGTGTCACCCCATTCGCCAACCTATTTTCAAACCATGAAATTCATGGTTGTTAACCTGAAGTGTAGCGAAGTTATAACCAACAAAACAATATTAGGTTGTACCACCTAGTCTGCTGCATATTTTTGAAAAAAATCAAACGGTAACAATAGATTTAAATAATAAAAATAATTAGTGCCCTTCTTCTTCTTATAATCTCAGAAGTGTAAAGATGTTGGGGCTGTTGTAATTATTTTCTTAAAAAAATGCAAACATTTTCTATAAGCCACAAAGGAATAGAGATACAAAATTTTAAAGAAATGATTAAAGAAAAATTTCAGCAAAATTCAAATTTTACACACCGGTGATTTGAATCGTACTGTAACAATCTTATATTTTGTCTTACAAAACATTTAAACAAATAAAAATGCAACAAAAAAAGTTGTATGAAAATAAATAATTTTATCTTATTATAGTATTCTATTCTTAATCAATGCTATTTTTAAAAATTTCTAGCATTCAAAAGTTATTAATTTACAGTCAAATAATATCATTAACTGTCTTTTTCATTACGATTTCAAAATTGTGCTTTTTGTGACAGATTATTTTTTGAAAAAATATATTTGTTTTCGAAATATGTATATATTCATATTAATAATAATAATAATAATAATAATAATAATAATAATAATATATTAAAACAAAAATAAGAAATTGAAAAAATTAAGAAAAAACATTAAAAAACAAAGAAATTATATCGAAATTAATTATTTGTATAATTATTATTTGAATTATCACCGGAACTTGCACATATAATTTGAATAAAAACAACACTATTAAAAGAAAAATAGCTAAGAAAAATGACATGTTGTAAAAAAAAATTTAACATTAAAAGTACGTTTGTTGAACCTTAAAAATTAAACATTAATCAATGCTTCATTTTAAATAACAATATTTTAAGAAAAAGACGAAAAATCCCAAAAAATATGAAAAAAGAGGACAAACAGCACTATTTTTAAAAAAGGTAATGGACACATTTTTTTCCTTCAATAGAGGACATGTCCTCTTAAAAGCGGACGTCTGGTCACCCTATGCTTTAATATTACAAGAATTCAAATCCTTTTATTTTTATAAATGATTATTACATCCTATATGTTTTAACTCACTTCATGACTCAATTTTATTTTATTTTTAAAAAAAAATAGTGTTAAAAATGTTAATCAGATATAATTTAAAAGATTAAACTATTTGAATTTTAAACTATTTCTGTTGTTACGCATTATTGCTTGTAGTTATGAAAGTTACCACAATTTTTGTTGCAAGAATACTTTTTTCTCTGTTTCCTTACTTTAAAATTGATTATTTTCTAGTGGCATTAAAACTACGACCTGGAATTAAGCGAATGTACAAACTCTGCTGGTAAATATACAAACTAATTTAGCGAAATTAAATGAGTTTAGAAAACGTTGCAATTTGAATGTTTTTTTTGTCTTGTTTTCCAAATTAAATTTATTAAACCGGGAATTGTAAAATTTGGGAAATCTTTCAATTTATTAAAGAACAGATAGCAGAAAATGTTATAAATATGATATTTAATACAGTTTAAAAATTTTAGGAAAATTTATTGTATCTACATAAATTGGTTAAAAATGCCCAAGAAACATTTAAAAAAAAAAACTTTCCTATTTATCGGCTTAGGTAGTAAAACCGTGTGCCACCGTTTTTAAACTCAACTGTTATTAAGGTTGATATTTGCACTAAGTACCCTCCATTTTTTTTTGTTTTAAACTTTTTAGTGATTTAAGTTACTTTAAATATGGGTTTTATTTTTAACTTTTAAGTGTTAATATTGTAATCACATTATAGATTTGGAACTTGCGTAATGCTTATTCTACATTAAGAACTTACATAAGCTCATTTTTTTTTCATATAAAAAAATAAACATAAAAGCACTTGCATATGCCATTGTACACCTATTTCATAAAGTAAAGTATCTGCCATAGAATATTTATTTCTTCCCGCCAAAAAATCTATGTTTTTTTTTACTCAAAATCTATCATTGTGTTGAATAAAAATGATCAGGGATGAGATGGTTGCTTTTTTAAAAGTTACGAAATAAAACAAGACTTTTAATTTTATAAACTCATCACAGACAACATTTTATTTCTATTTTTTCTAATTTTTACATTTTTATTAAAAAAATTTAAAATGAAATATATGCGCTCACGTATGAAAAAATGAATTAAATAAATTTTATTGAAATTTTCACAACATTTGAAATCACATTCAACGTTTGTAAGAAGGGAAGCTAATTTACTTACTAAATTATTTTCTGTTACATGTAAATCGAAATTTTCAGCAAACTTATCCTGTAATATTTTAATATAATTAAGAAAGTTTTTAGGAGGAACTGTTAATTTACATTTTTCAAACTGTTTAAAATTCATCAAATTGAGAACTAAAAAATTGGTAAAAGTTAATTTAAATTATTATTTTAATTTCTCACATTTAAATCACTAGCGGTTGAAATTCAAATTAGCTTTAAGCTTTAAAAAAAATTCTCACATCCTTAAAATCGAAAAATTAAAGCAAAACAAAAATCATATGATTTTTATTTATTAGTATTGAGTATTTAAGGGAAACTATGACGCGCTTAAGGCCAAATAAATGTAAACAATGCATTTATTTTATAAAAGAACCAGGTGACTATGATAATTTTTTGTCTTTACAAAAAATTAAAAAAATTGTAAAATATAAGTAATTTTACGGTTTTCAAAAATTTTAAAAATAAGAAAATAGTTTTAAGTCGAAAATAAAACGAAATGAACTCACTTTGTTCTTAAAAAAGTACTTAATTTTGGATTTTAAAAAAAACTGCGAAAAAAATTAAGTAAAAGGAATCAGAAAGGCACCTTGTAAGAGGGAGGTGATTTTTTTTTTTTTTTGCATAAAAATTTTCGTTATTCCTTCTTACTCTACTATAGAAATATGTTTACTCTGCATATGCTCTTATGAAAGTTAAAAAAAAAACAAGTTGCCAACTTTTTTTCTTTTTTTGCACAAGTTTGCGCAAATTTCTTTTTATTTTGAATGTTGGCACTGTTTTTTTTAAAAAACAAAAACCTGTTGTTTTTTATTAAAAGAAAAATAAAAAACAAAAAAGTTTTAATTAAAACAAAAATAAAAAACAAAAAAGTTTTTAAATTTTGAATATAACTTCTAATTTTTTATCTAGCTTTTAAAAAACTAAAGTGTGAACGGATTTCTTTAATGTAGGATAAGAACTTATACGTTAGAAAATAAGTTTGGAAAGGCTATTAAACTAATGCGTGAAATTTAAGTTTTGAAATTCATCACATAACTTCACGTGTTGGTTTCTTTTCTTTAGCACCGAATCGTATAAATATTAAATAAGTGAACTTATTTTTTTGTTTTATATGGGTATTCGAGTTTTAATGTGTTTTACATTGTTTCACAGAAATGTTAACACTTTCATGAAATCATCAGACATTCATCATCGAATAAAAATGAAGAATCCTTGAGTTTTCTTTTAATGTTTAGATACCTATCTAAAAACAACACAAACTTTTTTATTTTCTACTGTATGTCTGTATGTAATGTTTGCAATAATTGGAATAGTAGGTACATAAATAAAATATAAATAGGGTTGCCAGATGAAATCTTAAAGATAACCGGACAAAATTTTGAAATAATGAAACAAATTCTAGCCTATTGTATTAAAAAAATTTAAATTTCAATATTTTCAAATTTCTTATAGAGGGTCAAATTTGAATAAAATTATTATAAAAAATTGCATGATCTTTTTTCTTAAATAATTTCCCCTTAATTTTGTATGGAATTTTGTAATGGAAAGGGAAAGCTTTGCATAACGGAATCGTACTCTACCATTTTGACCGTTTACTCAAAACACTTGAGCGACAAAAAAAATACCAAAAGGTAAACTGACCAATTTGTCTAGCTTAATGCTGGACAAATGCTGCACATTTTTAGTTATTCGCAAATATCTCGAAAACGGTGCGTTTTACAGCATTTTTGAGGCTGTCCAACCTTTGGTGACCATTAATTCAACATTTAATTACCTATTCAAAAAGTAACTGGAACTTAAGCTGGACAAATATGGTCAGTTTACCAAAAGGCAGAAATATAAAAAACATCTAATCAACCAAATCTTTCGCAAAATAATAAGCATCGGGTGGAATACCGGACAAATGTATGTCCGGTCCTTCCCATTTTTTCCCACCGGACAAGTAGTTGAATTAACGGGCTGTCCGGTTCAATACCGGACACCTGGCAACCCTAAATATAAATACTTTTTGTACGTTTTTATATAAATAATTTTCGATTTATATTATTAAAATTTTTTTTTAAATATTGTTAAAAAAAACACACCTAAGTATTTTTGAATATTTTGTTAATTTTATAGTTTGTGAATTATCTTTAATGCTTAATATTTAATTCTAAAAAATATTTTTAATTTTTTTTTAAGACAAAAGAGGAAAGTGTCAGATGCCTTAGTACCTATGAAGATGATTTGGATTTTTGAAGTTTAGTTTCCAACTCTCAGCAATAAATTTCCATTTTTTTGAAGTAACTTAGTTAAAATCGTGATATTGCAAATTCATTTTATAATACACATTGATTCAAATCTAAAATGTATATTAATTTAACCATCGCGATATCTTCAATTATGGTAACTTTTATCTTGTTTTGGCATTGGATTGTTTTTGAAGATTGAAATATATGTACGTACCTATATAGAAATATATACCGTATATCAAGATCAATCCATACAGGTTGCGTAATAGTGAACAAAAAGGAAAAAAAAAATGGCCGCGGCTCTGATGTCATTGATATCCAATTTCCATATATTGTTCCATATATTGTTGTTGTTTTTTTCATTTTTTTTTTTTAAAATGCAAATTTTATATAGAAAAATTGAACAGCTGGATATCACTTACGTGACTTGACATTTCTCATAAAAATCACGTTTGATTTTATATATAGAAAATTGTGAAAAAAAAAGTTAAATTTCACAAAATTATTCATAATTTTTTACTCTCACAATCAAATAAAATCCTCATCTGAATCGTCAAAAACACTGGATAAAGAAATTAAAGTTTTTAACTGAGGGTTTGGAAGAACACTTGAAAGATTAAAAAACGAATTTTCACTTTTAGATATAAAAGTACACTAAAAAAAGGACGTGTTCTTTACTTTATATTCACGTTCCTAGCACGTTGGAAAACAGTTAAAAACAGTGATTTTTGTAATTTTTGTTAAAAGGACGAAATTAGTGTTTTGATAAATTCGTGTGTTTCTTCGTGTATTTTTACAGTAATTAAAATTTCATTTTTCATAAATTAACCTATGTATATACGCAAAAGTCCCTGAGGGGCTGAAGGGATTGAAACCTCTTTTATCGCAACTTAACTAAGGTTACCCGAATTTTTGATTCGATTTTTAAATAGTTGTATCGATGCTAATTTTATGTCATAGGGAAAATAATTTATATTTGTAAATTATTCTATAATCCTAAATGCTAATAACTCGACAAATCTATTACACGTAATACTGAAAATGTAATTTTCAATAGATGAAGTCCATTACTTTTTCTTACTAGTATAATTTCCATTAGAAATATTTCTAAGAGAATAAAAACTAAGAAAAATATCAAATCAATCAAATGGCACCATTATTGAGTCTTAACTAAATTCAAATAATATATTAAATAATCTTTAATCCCATGTTATAAAGAAAAATAGTCTTGAAAATAAAGTTATGAATTATGTACATTTTTTACATATAAATTGATTTATTTATGTTGAATTTCTTTTCTTTTTTTTATGCCAATTTGTCAAGCTTAATATTTTTCTCTCAATTGAATATTCATTATTTCAAGAACATTACTTTTGTTGTCCTTACTTGTGAATATATAGAGCTTTCAGACAAAATTGATATTTTTATGTCCAAAAATATACCTTTTATTTCGACAAATTTAGGATTTATTGAAATTTATGACCCAATTCCGATCATCTTTTTTATTCATATTAAGATTTACTATATATGCACATGTTGTAATAATATATGTATAAGTTCCTTCGTCAAACAAAAGAAGCAGAAATAAAATGTTAAGGTACATATGATAAAAACTCAAAATAATTAGATTCAAATATGTACATAAATTGAATTATTTCAATTAAATTCGTATGAATTATGATGAGTGGATTCTATGTCTTTTATTCTATACAAATATTCTTTAAATCAAATTAAATTAAGTTTAGGTTTTTCCTATAAATTTATCAAATTTTTAAATTTTTTATTTTGTTTAAAGTTTGACAATTTTTTAACATTTTTTTAGATTAATATTTTTCGCCTAATCCATCGTTTCGGGTTGTGACTTCTACTTCGCTAAACAGTTTAAGACTCGAATTGAAAAAAAAAAAATTTAACTCACAGTTTAGGAACATACATATAATATAATACAATATTAGTTAGCTTTGGAAAAAAAAAATTGGTATATGATACATAAGTGAGCATAATATAAAGTTTGTGCATATACTGTCACAATTTTTATTTTATGCTCTCAAGTAGTTTATAAATTATTAATGATATTTTTGTGTGAATATGCATGTATGTAACAAAAGTGAAAAGAGGAAATCTTTCGAGCCTTTATTAAAATATAATATTGTTTGTATTATGGTTTTCACAGGATATTTTTTTTTATGAAATAATACTAATCATAAGATACAATCCTCCTGTTACCACTGTTATGTGTTGATAAATAAATTTATGCGTGAATAAAATATTATTATATAATAATATAAAACTGTTCTTTTTTTAAAAGGAAAAAAATAAATATATGTATAATATAAAGATTGAGGTTTATCATCATAACACGCATACACTTTATAATGATTTGCTATTCAGACTAAATATACACCTTTTATCAAATAGAATTCAGAAACACATCAAAGTTATATTATTTATGTCATCACAACATATTTTACCAAAATAATTTGTTTTAAATCTTTTTTAAATCACCGCGAAATGTGACTATGCAGTATATTTATCAATTATAATATATATTGCTGTTTCAGAGAGAATAAATGAGTGAAAACAAAAGTTTCGTATTTGGATAATACATAAATGTACCTGTGAGTCTTAGTTCGAGGATATATAATCCATCACACTGTATTGAAAGTTAGCGTAAAAATTGTTAAATATTTTTTGAAGTGCCGCCACTCCTAAATGGAATAAATACCGAGAAATATTACATAAATTAAAAATATTATTGAAAATATTTCGGGATTATGGTGGACTAATATAAATCTTTTTACGGTATGTAAGTGTATATATTTTATCATTTCTCCATTACAGAACACTTAATCATTATATTTTATTTATATAATTATTTTATTATAATAAGTTTTAAATTATCAAAAAGTTGGTGGGTTAGTATTAAGTTTTATGTTTCCTTGCAAAAATTATATGATCTGTCACACATTATCGTTTTTTTTTTTTTGGCAGACAACTTTAACTTTTCTATATATTAAAAATATAAGGAAGATTAACATAATTTTTACTTCCTTAAAATTTAAAATTTCTTAAGAGTTGTTTTGTAATTAAATAAAAATATTTATGAAGCTGGAAAAAGTTTTAATTAAAATTCTAGTGCAGGTGCAAAGTACTTTGGTTCAAGAACATTATATCCTATGTTTTTCGTGTTATTTATATGATTTTATAAATGTATATGCATAAAAAAGTTTTTCGTTTCCAATTAATGTTAAGTGTATTTTGAATTATTATTCTGTCTATGTTGTAGCATAATAAATATCTAATATACAACATAAAGTATATTCTATATATTAAATAATTAGTTTTAATTGAAATCATGTTAAAAAATTTAATGAAATACAACATAGAGTAGGAGAGTTCAACATCTTGGTTGTCGTATTTCTGGATCCCAAAATTATGGATTTTAAAGATTTTTAAGAAATAATTAATAAAAATTATAACATAATAGAAAGTCCTGAACTTTAATAAAAATTCAATGTTTAACTTATAAAGGTTGCCATAAAAATTTAATTCAAAATATATATTTTTTTTTATAAAGTATCGAAATCCAGAATTTTAACATCCGAAATGCTGAGACCCATATTTTTGACTACAACCTGATGATTCAAGACAAAATTTATTTTAATTTTTTTTCTTTTTAGATGATAACTGTTTGACAGTGCAAAAGCGGAATAAAATTGTCTTCATGAACAAAGGAAACTCTTGTTTGTGACGATTACTTTGCAGCCGGTGTAATTATAATATATTTCTAAGCTTCTTATGTGTGGAAGTATTATAAAATGGCTTTTAGTACATTTTTATATAGAAAAACATATTTGTAAAAACTTTCGACAATATTTCTAATGAATTTTTTATTATTTTGTTTCTTCAAATTTTTTTTTATTTGTAAAGCGTATGTTAACATGAAAAAAACGAAATAAATTAAGACTTAAAAACATAATATTTTCGATTATTTAACATTTAAATATTTTACAATGAAATTAATAAGTCGAAAAAGATATTTATCGTATTTTTTTTTGTCTTACTAAATTTGTAATCGTTTTCAGATTTATTTTTATTGTATTAAGAACTTTAAAAAATATAGTACCTATCTAGTTAGTTGTTAGTTTATGAAATGTAAATGTTCGATTTTTTTTTCTTGTATCGCTAGAGAACAATTGTATTTATTTTATAATTTTCAAGTCAAATAAAAAACTTCAAAGTCCATATACGAAATAACTTTGTATTTTTTGTCATTGAATTAAGTTTTAGAAAATGTTTATTCAGGTGTAAAAAACAATTTTATTTTACTCTTGATTGATCTTGAGAGGATAATCTAATTGAGATGTCATTTTTATCGGTTATCATTCTAACCATAATTTTTTTTTGTCCATCAAATTATATTTTATTTCTTCTTCAGAGATTTTTGTTGCCTAAAAAGAAAAAAGAAAAAGGACAATACGTATATAATACATTATGTTTCAATTTATGTTCATCCTTAAAAAAAAAACACACATACACACTTACACCTAATCCATTTGCAAAGTCTGTAATCAAAAAACCTTTGACGCAGTCTATGTTGGTTTTGAAAGAATATAAAATTTTTTTTTTGCCATCTTTAGTTTATTGCATGTTTTTTGCTTTTATACTCTAGGATCTTTTCAAATTTATACAAACAAAGTTGATTTATTGGTTTTTGAAAAAAAAAAAAAAAAAAATTATAATTTAAGCTCTTTTTCGCAAATATCTTTGGTTTAATGTCATAATGAGCATATAACTTCAATTTAGGGTTGCCAGTTTTTGAAAATTTGAAATTATGGACAATGATTCAATGAAAAAAAAATCATATATAATTTAATTCAATTTTAGAGACAAAAACCAAAACATTTTAAGCTTTAAGCTATGTATACTACTGCTTAATAGATTTACATATAATAATTAGAACTCATGTAACAATACTCAAACTTATAGTCTTTCATAGTTAAATTAGATTTTATACAGAAAACATTTTTTTTGCCAAAAAAATAAACTTTTGGTCCGTTTTGTACATAGTTTCGAATAATAAGTTTCAACTAATGTTGTTTTAAGGACCCTAAATTAAGAAACTCATATCAACATCAAAAGACTCTGCCCCTTCCTGGGTGTGGTTGTATTTATATATCTACTTTGTATTATCAAAAAAAGATATTTGTATTTATTTCTAAGTAAAAATTTTCTTCAAAATATTAAATAAATTTTTAATGAATATTTTTAAATAAAATTTTATTTTCCAAATCTATGTTGCCTGGAAGATATTTTAGCTGTAACTTACTGGGGCGCAAAATTATTCCGATCTATAAAGTTCTAATTTATTTCAGTGGAGGTAGATTTCGGGAAACAAAATTATTTTGGACCAGAGCACATTTACACTTTTACTTGGACACACAATTTTTATAAAGATCATCTTCACTTTATGCGATCAAAAACTATTGTATTGTTTCCCGAGACGCTTTTACTCCCTTAAACTTCTCTTTTTGATTGTCCCGAAATTATTAAATTGAATTAGATTAATTGAATTTGATTAATTTACAAATGGGAATAAATAAATTTTAATTCTATTGCAAACAAACTTGGTCAAAAAATTTCAATTTCGTTTCATTTACACGTAAAATAGTACATGTTTTCGGGTTTTTTTAATTTAAATTTTTTCTATTTGTTATGTACATGTTTTTAAGTCATGTTGTATTGCGTTGCTTTAGATTTGTTGCAGTTGTATCGAAATTAAAGTTTTTGTTTGAAAATGGTGACGGACAACGGAGAGTTTTATATAGAAGATGATTCTTTTTTAAACGTGTTTTAACAATTTTTTTTAATTTTTTTATAAAGATTTCCTAACAAAAAAAAATTAATTGGATTCTTGCCTAATTTTTTTCATTTATATCCATTTTTAGTACACTTTGATTGATTTTTTCCACATCGATAAACGTTTTTGTAATTTTCAAAATTATATACATAACCTACATAACCTTATCTAAATTGCCTACATGTCTATATCACATGTATGGATCATATGTATTGCATGTATAATACATATATTTATAAGAAAATTATTATTATCATCAACACATAGTCTAATTTAGTTTTATTATTAACTAGTCGAAATACCCGGCTTCGCACGGTAGTACCGAACTTATATTAATATCAAAACACTTTAATCCAGATTTTGTGCACTAAAAAAAACGGAATTTCAAAATTTGTTACATAGCCCCTTCCGCGGAAACACAAAACCTCGGGTTTTTAAATAGGCTTTTCGGTTTTTCGCTACTACATTTTATCGGAATATACCTAAATTGCACATCCGGCTTCTAAGGTAGGCTCCCCGCCGGGGCCTCGGATAAAAATTTCTAGTACCCTATAACCATTTCGGGTCTCTAGGCTCCATATTTTCAAAATTTCCAAAATTTCGAAATTTGTTGTATAGCCCCTCAATTGAGCCCTGGGATAACGGTTGCGGGCCTTTCAACATCCAGTTTTTTAAATAGGCTTTTCGGGTCCAACGCTACAACATTTTATCTGAATATACGTGAATTTCAAAACCAGCTTCTAAGGTAGCCCTACCGTCGGGGCCTCGGATCAATATTTCTAGAGCCCAATGCAATTTAAGTCCAAAATTTCAGTCAAATCTGTCCAGCGGTTTAGGCGTGATGAGGACAGAGGACAGAGAACAGAGAAACAGAGAATTTTCATGTTTATTTATAAGAAGAAGAAGATAGAGGAGTAGAAAAAAGTTTTTCTTACACCATTAAACATAAAAATAATATAAAATAATAATTTTATCAAAACGCCCTCAACGTAGTGACGCGGACGCCTAATAAAAAAATCAGATCGAATGCGTTGAGTGGTTAGTGGCAAAAATGATTATATGTAATTTGATCTCAAATACGTCAAAAAAAAAACAATCTTTAATAAATTAAAACAACTTTAATAATTTTTTTTTATTTTTTCCTTAAAATCGTTATTGTAATTATATTAAATTTAAGAAATGATGATCCTTAATACATACCTTTATAATAGTGTAACAGAAGCAATAATATTCTATATACTTTAAAGGAGTTTAATGGGCATGTGCTCGGTATGTTGTATTTAGTAGTATAGAATTTAGAACGCTAAATGGAATATTATATGCGTCAATACACATGCAATCATTAAATGCTTCATTCCATTCATTAAATGCTTCATTCCATTCATTAAATGCTTCATTCCATTCATTAAATGCCTCTTTCATTCATTAAATGCCTCTTCCATTCATTAAATGCCTCTTCCATTCATTAAATGCTTCATTCCATTCATTAAATGTTTCATATTCATATTAAATGTTTGGAGGAATGTTCCGGAAACCTATTCACAGCTAATTTTATCTAAAAGTAAAAAATCAACTGCAAAAAATATGAAAAAAAAAACAAAAAAAAAATTTTTGACAGGAAAGGTATCGTAAAAAAATATTATGATAGGTAGGAAACGTAATGAAAAAGAAACAAAAAAATAATTTTGTGAAGTAATGAAATTTTTCAGACATAAAAAAAAAATAAATTCAATTTTCTTAGTTATTTGAAAATATTTTTAAAAATTCTTTTTACGAAAAATAGATAAAATTAATATCTTCATTTTCAGTAAATTTGCTTGAATATAAAAAAATAACATAGAAAAACGGTTTTTACGGTACCATTTTTTCAGATAGGTCAATTAGCAACGCATGAACAAAAATAATATCACTCACAATATTTCAATACAGACAAATACCAACAAAAAATGAAAAAAAAAAAAAATGTGTATATCAACTTTTGTTTTTTTTTTTCATTGTAAATGTATAGACTGCAACTACCTTACACTTGGTCTCGTGATATAAGTATTGACTCGTGTCAATGTTTTTTTGTGTATACAGAACTCTTAATTAATAACAAATTTAGTTAACATATACAATAATCTACTATTAAACTATCCTGAATATAGCGTTCTTTCTTTCTAGATTAATTTTTTTTTGTTTTGATATCTGAAACGGCTAGTAAGTACAATCAAAATTCACAATATATATACTGTGCAGCACTTAAATTAAAATTTATATAAATTTTTGCATTGTATTTTAAAATATTCAAGCATGATATTATATTGTAAATATGTATACATATATGTATATAATAGAGAAGCTTAAAAATTTTTTTTCAAACATAAAATATGTAGTACGTTTACATTATACTCAAATGTAGAGAAAAAAATGTAATAAAATGAACTTATGGTGACTTGGTGAGCTTTTCTGGTCATATCAAGAGATCATGTATATGCATTTATATTTGATAACATTTGTTTTTCCGTTTTTTTTTTAAGGAACTTTTAAATGTAAGAGATTTTGCAAGAGAAATTTATTTTTTTTTTTTTTTTTTGCATTCTTGACAATAATATATAAAATGGAATATCTAGTCAGTGTAGTTAATTTTATTGCTTTACTTTGCATAATCTCCATATGGAAAATATTATACAGAAGATTATGCAGAACATTTTTTTTTTATCTCAATTTTTTTTTGGAAAAACTAATAGTTATTTTTTTTTACTGAAAAAGAAAAAACATTTGTCTTCTGTATTTTGTATTACTGGTGACTTCAGTAAAAATATTTTTCCAAAAGTGAATTTCCTTAATTTCAGTATCTTTTTTTTTTTTTGTGCATACTCATATTATATATGTAATATGTATTTATCTATGAAAAAAAAATACAACAATAAAAATATTTTATCAAAAGGAAATAAATAGAAAAACCCAAAAAAAATAAAATTAATTTAACAGATGGTTAAAAAAGTTTACTTTTTTTAAAATTCATTTTTATTTTTTGTAACCTAATATTATAATCTGTTTTTGGAATTTAAGAAACAAAAAAAATAAAAATAGTTTATGGTACATTTATGTTTTTAAAGAACAAATTTTCTTTTTAACTGAAAATTTAATAAAATACTGGAGGACACCATACCCCAATATATCTTAAACTTTTCACCGATTTGTCCACATATAAGGAAAAGTCAACCATTAAATATTTTGGTAAGCGGAAGTAAAAATATGCCTTTTGATTGTTTATTTTGTGCAATGGTCCTGGAATGTTTACTTTGAGCTAATTAAGTTTTGTTATTATTTATGATCAAAGACTGACCAATTTTTTGATAAATTTTGTAAAAGTTATGAAATGTGAAAGAAATTAAAAATTAATAAAATGGATATATACTATAAAATAAAATAAAACGTTTTTAGAGCTATATAAAATTGCTTTTTAGCGAAAATTTAATTTTAATCAATACACTGAGAATAAAAACTAAGTAATATTATGCAAGTTGACTTGGGTAAAAAAAATTGTGCTAAATTCCAAAATCATAGTTTTTTTATACAAGTTTTTGGTAATATTATACATTGTTTTAAAATGAAAACTTCGATAAATCATCTAAAAAAAAATAGTTGATTTTTACAAGCGGAGCATTTGTTTAATTATCCAAATGATTTTATAAATTACTAAAACAATGTATAAAGGTTGTATGAAAACTTCGACAAATCATCTAAAAAAAAAAAGTTGATTTATACAAGCGGAGCATTTGTTTAATTATCCAAATGCTTGTATAAATTACCAAAACAATGTATAAAGTTTGTTTGAAAACTTCGACAAATCATCTAAAAATTTATACAAGTGCTTCTATAAATTACTACAACAAATGTAGATAGATACCGAATTTATATTTTCTATTTAATATATTGTTGTCTATTACTGACATAGCTCAGTGGAAAACTACATCACATTGAACACACAGCGGTTAAGCAACGTATCATCGTGATTCGTACTTATCATCACAAAAAATTCGTCATCACAATATTGTAGAACATACGAAAAAACAACTAGATAACAAATACAAAAGAGATGATCAAAATAATATTTGCCAAAATACATTTCCTACTAATGAGTGGTGTATAAATCTTAGTGAGAAAAACATACCTGATGATGTTAAAAACATAGTGTCCCTAGGTAAAAAATTTGCTTTACCACCAACAAAAAACAAACAAAACCTCATTAAACTTATTACAGAAACTGAAAACATCATTCAAACAACTAAACAAGAAAATATTGATTTAATCAATGTTACTAGAAACAACATCACCAATATAATATGTCATCACATAAAATCACGGAAACGACCTACAATTCATGAAAAAAGAATCACTAATGCGTATCATACCACAAACAATTTCTTGAAAAATAACTCAGATTTAAAAATAGTTAGTAGCGATAAAGGAAATAAGTCAGTAATAATTTCAAAACTAGATTACCATCAAAAAATGTCCGAACATTTAGCAGACACACATACATACATGAATATTGAATATAGTAAAACAGATTTTAATAGTTATTAAAGAAATAAATGAATGGGTAGAAGAGATGCATTTAAAGAAATATATAAAAGATAGCGATAAAAATAGATTAATTTACTGAAAATGAAGATATTAATTTTATCTATTTTTCGTAAAAAGAATTTTTTAAAAATATTTTCAAATAAATAAGAAAATTGAATTTATTTTTTTTTTATGTCTGAAAAATTTCATTACTTCACAAAATTATTTTTTTGTTTCTTTTTCATTACGTTTCCTACCTATCATAATATTTTTTTACGATACCTTTCCTGTCAAAAATTTTGTTTTTGTTTTTTTTTCATATTTTTTGCAGTTGATTTTTTACTTTTAGATAAAATTAGCTGTGAATAGGTTTCCGGAACATTCCTCCAAACATTTAATATGAATATGAAACATTTAATGAATGGAATGAAGCATTTAATGAATGGAAGAGGCATTTAATGAATGGAAGAGGCATTTAATGAATGGAAGAGGCATTTAATGAATGAAAGAGGCATTTAATGAATGGAATGAAGCATTTAATGAATGGAATGAAGCATTTAATGAATGGAATGAAGCATTTAATGATTGCATGTGTATTGACGCATATAATATTCCATTTAGCGTTCTAAATTCTATACTACTAAATACAACATACCGAGCACATGCCCATTAAACTCCTTTAAAGTATATAGAATATTATTGCTTCTGTTACACTATTATAAAGGTATGTATTAAGGATCATCATTTCTTAAATTTAATATAATTACAATAACGATTTTAAGGAAAAAATAAAAAAAAATTATTAAAGTTGTTTTAATTTATTAAAGATTGTTTTTTTTTTGACGTATTTGAGATCAAATTACATATAATCATTTTTGCCACTAACCACTCAACGCATTCGATCTGATTTTTTTATTAGGCGCGTCACTACGTTGAGGGCGTTTTGATAAAATTATTATTTTATATTATTTTTATGTTTAATGGTGTAAGAAAAACTTTTTTCTACTCCTCTATCTTCTTCTTCTTATAAATAAACATGAAAATTCTCTGTTTCTCTGTTCTCTGTCCTCTGTCCTCATCACGCCTAAACCGCTGGACAGATTTGACTGAAATTTTGAACTTAAATTGCATTGGGCCCTAGAAATATTGATCCGAGGCCCCGACGGTAGGGCTACCTTAGAAGCTGGTTTTGAAATTCACGTATATTCAGATAAAATGTTGTAGCGTTGGACCCGAAAAGCCTATTTAAAAAACTGGATGTTGAAAGGCCCGCAACCGTTATCCCAGGGCTCAATTGAGGGGCTATACAACAAATTTCGAAATTTTGGAAATTTTGAAAATATGGAGCCTAGAGACCCGAAATGGTTATAGGGTACTAGAAATTTTTATCCGAGGCCCCGGCGGGGAGCCTACCTTAGAAGCCGGATGTGCAATTTAGGTATATTCCGATAAAATGTAGTAGCGAAAAGCCGAAAAGCCTATTTAAAAACCCGAGGTTTTGTGTTTCCGCGGAAGGGGCTATGTAACAAATTTTGAAATTACGTTTTTTTTAGTGCACAAAATCTGGATTAAAGTGTTTTGATATTAATATAAGTTCGGCTATACTACAATAAAAACACATAAACCCAACTTCCCAATACGCCCTATATTCAGTACCATCGGAACACCAACATATGAACTATCCAGATACTTAAATCAAATTTTATCCAAAATAAGAGACACAGATAAATACAACACTAAAAATTCATATAAGTTTAAAGAATTTATTAAAGATACTAAATTAAATCATAATGATGTACTAATATCTCTAGATGTGGTTTCATTATATACTAACGTGTCAGTAGATGAAGCCTAACTTCAGTCTTAAAAAGATGGCCAAAAATCAGGCAATTTACAGAAATACCTAAAAGATTTTTTATGGCAGCATTAAAATTATGTATAACCAAAAATAACACCATCATGTATGAGCATCAATATTACAAACAAATCCATGGCCTTGCTATGGGATGCAGTCTATCGGGTATATTAGCTTAATTTGTATTAGATGACTTTTTACAACATAATATCCCAAAATTACCAACACGTCCAACCTTTTTAAAGAAATATGTCGATGATATAATTATAGCAATACCCGAGAATATGCAGAATGATATCTTAAATATATTTAACGCTCAACACCCAAGATTACAATTTACTATCGAAAAAGAACTAAATAATTCCATCAATTTTCTAGATATGAA
The DNA here is from genome assembly GCA_964007475.1 of Hybos culiciformis. NCBI lineage: Eukaryota > Metazoa > Arthropoda > Insecta > Diptera > Hybotidae > Hybos > Hybos culiciformis. The sequence goes on along the minus strand of OZ023273.1, from coordinate 69,264,880 downwards.
AATAATAAGAACAAATACAGTACTGAAAACAGATTGGTATATGAAAGAAATGGCTTCAGGTAGAATTTTGAATTATCATTCAGTGCACCCACATAGCATGAAAATTAACATTGCCAAAGCATTAGGTAATAGAATTATTAATTTAAGTGATCCTATTTTCCATAATACGAACTTTAACAAGATTAGAAATATACTTAATATGAATTGTTATAAGATTGAAGCACTTAATATTCAATTACATATGCCTCAGACAATAAATTATAAAGTTGACACTCAATTCATCAATACTCACAATAAACGAATAATAACAGATTTAAAAAATTATTAAAGAGAAAAAAGTAAGCAATTATTATTTTTATATTTTAGTTCTGTTTTTGATGTTCTAAATGTAAATTCATGTGACTAAAGTGTAAGTAAATAACTTAATATTCTACGCTGTATTTGTAATTAAAAGACAGATAATTTAGTATAAATGATTTTAACTTCCAATTTGGTTTTTTAAAAATTTTCAAAGTTTTTTAAAATGAGTAACTATGATAAATTATTGTTTGATTTAATACTAAAATTTTTTAATTTTTTATTAGATATTAATGTATTAATAAATAAGTAAATTAACTTCTGAAGATGCAGCAAACCATTGGCTGTGAAATATTAAGAAATTAATAAAAATTATAAACTACATATAATTTTTGTTATTATTTAACATATACTGGAAATCCCTAAAATAGTAAAATCATCTAAAAAGTATATTTTATACAAAAAACTAAGTTAATTAAACAAAGCTTATCTTTGTTAAAACAACTAAATTAACTTAGTTATTTTATACAAGTACTTGGTACTTGTTAGGCTGAAAACTGCCGAAGCCTTGCGCATTTTATACTACGTTTCTGTATAATTCTACTATAGTTTTATTCTCAGTGTACCGTTGGCGACCTTTTTTGTACCGTTGGCGACCTTTTTTGTGCCACCCCTTAAAAACAAAAATGTTTTTCTTGTTTATTGGAACGGTCTTTATTTATGTAAACAATTAAATATTTTTTTTCTAACCAGGTAACTCTAAACAGTGAGAGTGTTAATATCCGCATCTATGTGTTAACTACATGCAATTAACTTTTAATGGTAGATTAATGTAAAAAAATTTTGATTACATCCCTTAGCCCGTTTTTTTATATAATTAAGTACAAAAGATGACGAAAATTTGTGAGTTTCATTTTTAACTGACTATAAGTTATTTGCAGTTACATCTATACCTTTTCAACTTCAAATTGGAAATAATCATTTTAAAATTGGAAATAATCATTTTCAAAATGGAAATAATCATTTTCAAAATGGAATAATCATTTTCAAAAGGGAAATAATCATTTTCAAAATGGAATTAATTATTTTCAAAATGGAACCAATCATTTTCAAAATGGAAATAATCATTTTAAAAATGGAAATAATCATTTTCAAATTGGAAAAACACAAATTTTCTTTTTAACATTATCAGGTTCCCATTTCTCAATGTACGACATTTTTTTAAACAAAAATTTTTTTTTTGTATATTGCACTTTTTGGCAAATATGCAACTAATAAAAACTTGAAACACTTTTTGAGCGTATCTGGCTTGCTACCTTACTATTTTAAAATTAATTTCCAATTTGAAAACGATTATTTCCATTTAGAAAATGATTATTTCCATTTAGAAAATGATTATTTCCAATTTGAAAATGATTATTTCCATTTAGAAAATGATTATTTCCATTTAGAAAATGATTATTTCCATTTTGAAAATGATTATTTCCATTTTGAAAATGATTATTTCCATTTTGAAAATGATTATTTCCATTTTGAAAATGATTATTTCCAATTTGAAGTTGAAAAGGTATAGAAGAAATAAAAAAAGTAAATTTCTATTTTAATTATTTTAATCAGTTAAATATAATAATTATGTATGCTGTTAAATAACACCTTTAAATAATAAAATCAGTTCTCTTCTCCAATTAATAAATTATATATAATTAATTTGAAAATATTAAATATTATAAGCAAAGTGAAAAATTTAGAGGGCGTTATCCATAATGTATATACCTAAAATTTATGAAACTTGTTAAAAATATATACATTTACATTAATATTAAAATTTAATCTAATAAAATGTTGAGTGTCTGGTCTAGACAAATTTTTAAATAAATTTGCAACTCTATAAAATATCTTTATATATAGTTAAAGATTGCTCTGAAGCGATAAAAAACAATAAAACTTTCTTTTCAATTGATAAAAAAAAAATACCTTAAAAAAATTTTCTATATTTTTTCAATTCCTAAATGGATTAAAATTGATACAAAAACTTTATTTATTTGCGCTCTTTTTGGTATTATGCTTATTCTTCAAGTTTATATAGATAGTAGTAATGTTGATATATAAATACTGAAATCTATATCTTCTATACTTAAGACTTAGCTTACATTTTATATACATTATATCATACTGGTGTACAAATACAAAAGTTAATATGCTTAAGTTTGGTCAACAAAGTTATCTGCGAAGAACTTTTGTATTCATTATTAAGTTATAGATTTCGAATTATATATAAGAATGTATGTACATTATATAAAAGCACAATAATATGTGTAATGCAATTATTATACATTAGAATTATATCAGAATTCTCTTGTATTAGATAATGCTTGGCAGTACATATAAATATAAAAATGTATAATTTTATTGGTTTTTAATAAATATTTGATTGTTTTATATGACACAAGAAGACAGAATGCAGATTGGGTTATAAATTGGGGTTTTTTTTTGTCCAAAGATTAATTAACTAATTCAACAGTGTATTGTATTTTTGAATCTTCATTATTGCTTAAAAGAAATTATAGAACGACAGAGTGAAAGCAAAATCATATGCAGTTCTTTTATTTTCATATGTTTGCTTATCATTTTTAACTGACTATATTTATTCTAATTTTTGTCTTTCAGGGATGAACCCTTAATACAACATTTTTAAATTTGAAAAAAAAAAAGTAAATAAATAAATAAAAATAATTTATTTTAAACTGTTTATTAACGTGTCGATTAAATTTACCAGTAGTTTCATTTGAAAGACAATTTAATGTTGTTGTATAGTTCTAATTGATTATGGTTGGTTTTTTATCAATTTTTTTTTTTTTTTTCGTTTTTAATTTTAACACCCAGTATCTGGCCCTGTACGCATGTATGTACAACGTACATATGTCTCAATTAGACTAATAAAAACCTAACGTTTCAAAAAACGAAAATAACAGAAAATAGTTTTGGTTCATTAATTTCTTGCCATGTTTTGTGCTTATTTATTTTGGTTCTGTTGTATTTTTTCCTGAAGAATAAGAATAAATATATTTTTGTAAAAATTTATTTTTCGTGCTTAAGAAAAAATGTTTAAAATTTTATATGGTTTCTAATAAACAAATATTCAAAAGTTTTTCACAAATTCTATTTCTGTAGCTTCTGAGAAAAACATATTGTTGATACAACAAATTAATTGTACTTTAATCTAGAATTTAAATAATTCACAAAATTAAACTTGGGTTATAGATTATTTCATTGGTTTTTTCCATAGTTCGTAGATAATTCGGATCCAACCCTAATGCAACGGGGATGCCAAAACTTTTGTTTTCTTCCAGTCAAATTTTAACTTGAAACCTGCAGTCAAACTAAATAACTATCCAGTCAAAAGTTTTTTCATCTCAAATCCAGTCAAATCTGAAGTTAAAGCCTACAAATTTAGTACAAAAAAGTTATTTTATTATTAATATGTGAAGACGTTTTCATATCGAACCGATTGTGACTTTATTTCCCAATCAAATTAGATGTTCTTTTTTCATCCGCAAATCCCACTGACCAACCATCATTTCGTTTTTTTTTTATTTGAAAATTTAAATTTAGCCATTGAATAGATCCATATCCATGTCAAAATTATTTATAAATTATTTAAATATACTTATCTTTGTTGTCAAGGTCAGGATTGTTTCTTGAATAAATTTCGGTTTTTTATATTTTGTCCACCACTTCTTTTGGAATTGAAAAATTCAAACAACAATCTGACCGCAACTGATTTTGGTTTCAATAACTTAAAAAAAATACATTTGGAATATTTTTTTTCTAATTATTTTTATTCCAAAAACTGATTTGGAAGAATCCCTAATATTTTGTTCACAAAATAAAAATTCAGTAAAAAAACAAGATCCAGTCGAAAAACCAGTCAAAAATATAGTGAAAAAATCCAACAAATTTGATGCATAGAAGATAGAACTAAATGTGTTGTGCACCTATGAAAAGCACTTTTAGAAGTGGAAATTTCCACTTATTCTTCCGGAAATATTTATAAGTGTGAACAAGGTATAAGACTGTTAAACATAATGTAATTATTTTTCGATACGATTTAATAAGTTTCAATTATATTTTGGGCCTATAATATTCGAATTAAAGGCTCGTTGTGACATACAACTAAATCGGAACGAAACCGGAATTCCATACATATTTTCCGGAAAAAATAAATACTGGAAAATCAGCGTAGGAAATCGGTATCGAAATAACAACAGACAATAAATGAAAATAAGTTTCCGGCGACGGAAATTAACTATAACCTCAAGAGGGTCACTCAAAAATGGTGAAATTGTATGGAAAATAGTGAAAATAAAAATTTAAAGTTGGAAAATCTGCATAATTAGCAATAATTAATAATTGAGCTAATTTTAGTAAGTATATGTAGGTAATTAAGTCAATTTTAATTAATATATATAAATAAATATATATTAATATAAAATTTAATGTAAAATTTCACAATTTGGGGAATGTCGAGAAATAATAATGAAAAACTTGAAGATGAGCCAGAATTATCTCCGTACGAGATTGGGATCACAATATTGGTTTTATTTTCTTTTTCCGCAGGTTCGAACGGAAAAATAATCAGATTTGTGACACAAAAATTCTTGGAATTTAAATTAAATGTACTTTTTCACATCTATTTAAACTACACTGAGGCATTTCATATTGCTTGCTTGATTGACGGTTTATTAATTTTTCATTTCATTTTTTTTCGAATTTTCCAATTCCCTATGTGTTCTATGGTGGGGTGTCACCAAGCCCGAAGTCATAACGCCCACGGGCTTTCTGACCCACTGAAAAAGGCGATAACGCCCGCGGGCCTTATGACTTTTTTAAAATGAGCCATAACGCCCAAATAAAATGAGACATAAAGCCAAATTATATGGGCTTTATGTCCCTCTGACTGAGTCACAAAGCCCGAATTTATTTTTTTTTCCAATATATTTAGCATTAGTACATGCATTCAAAAATTAGGGATTCTTCCGAATAGGGGGCGTGAGCTATCGGGATGACGTCATCACCAAGGGGTACTATCGACAATGGGGACTCAGGATACATATGTCATTGTACCCGCAAATGCCATCTAGTGGCCGAAAAACGCAATTGAACTTTTTTTTGGAAAAACGGTTTTTTACAATTTTCTCCTAGAACTATAATTTTTTTTTTTAAATGTAGGTAATAAAATTACTTAAGTTTTATGACTAAATTGCATTTATAACTTTTTCACGCATTTCACATTTTCACCTTATATTTTTGAAACGGTAAATGGAATCAATCCAATTCTTGGATTTTTCTGGAGAGGACAGTTGTACGAAACTTTTAAAAAAAAGTTGTTTGAACAACATCCTTTTGGAAAAGGCCTAAAATCAACGAAGAAATATTGAATAAAAATAAATGAAATAATTATAACAAATTATAACTTGTGATAATTTAGAAAGAATGGAAATCAAGTAAGTAATTTGACCTTTTCCAAAAAAATTACATATATTATTTTAAATCAAGTAAGTAATTTGACCTTTTCCAAAAAATTACATGTTACTTTAAATCAAGTAAGTAATTTGACCTTTTCCAAAATAATTACATATTAAATTAAGTTATTTCTTATTTTCAGTAAAAGCGAAAAATTGAATTTTTTCAAGCTGTTTTCAAAAAATTCGAGTAGGGAATTAGCAATAGGGTGGTTCGAAGAACTCGGATTAGTGCCAAGAACAAAATTTTGTCGAACGCACAAGAAACAGATGGTGCTGCGAGACGACAAGGTGTTTGGCTATTTCATTTGCCATTTCAAAATCAAAAGGCACAAAGTAAGACGAGCCGAGAATACTTGGTTCGAAATATGCAAACTTCCACCTGAAACATGTCTGCTAACATGTGTTTTGTCTCATTTAAGTGAGTCATAACGCCCAAATTTTTATTTTTATAGGAGTCATAAGACCAAGGGCGTTATGACACACCAACTGTGAGCCATAAGACCCAATCAAATTTTTGGGCGTTATGGCCCTTTTAAGTGGGTCAGAAAGCCCGTGGGCGTTATGACTTCGGGCCTGGTGACACCACACCGTGTTCTATTTTCCGTTTCCGATTTCGGTGGTAGCAACGGAACTAATAGTGCTAGAAAGTTTCAGTTTACGTTTCTGGTGTCGATTTCCAACATATTTCAATTAAAATATTCCAAACTTTCATCCAAATTGTATGTTTTGTTTAAAATTTAAAAAAAAATTTTTCTTATTGAAAGGATTATTATTAAGTTGTAAAATATTCTGTAGCTAAAACTTATATACATTTTTGAACTTAAATCAGCTTCACTTGAATTTGTTAATTACGTATATAATTAAACGTTTTTGTGACAACTGAATAACTTCATCTAACATAAAATAATTAAGAATTTTTGTTTTAAATTTTTTAAGAAAGAATTTTAAGGTGTGAATTGAAAATTTCGGTAATTTTTATCTCATAAAATTTTCAACCCGATTGGGGTGTCAACATAAACAAAAAGAAAAAAGATTGCATCCTTTATTTTAATTTTTTTTTTGTTTTTTATTGCTTCTTTATAAAATAAGAAAAGATGTAAAAAAAAAAATTTTATTTATATTTTTCCTAAATATAAATCTATGATTTAACGTTCCATGAAATATTTTTTATAACTTTTTTTGAATTTTTGATTGAAGAAAAGTTTTTTTATGTTGTCCCTAAAAAAAGTAATGTAACAAAAAACATAGACCTTTTTTTTATCCACAAAAAAAAAGTTTTTCTTTATTTAAAAAATAAGAAATGCCTTATTAATTTAATTCTACATTTTTGGATCAAAATGATTTTTTTCTCTTTTTGGTTCGAAAAAAATTATTATTGAAATTTTGCATATTTTGTCCGATTACAATTTGTGGTTTACTAATAAACCAGAAATATTTTCTTTATCTTTTAAAAAATTCATTTTGTCTGCAAATTTTCCGAAACATTTCACATAATTGATGGTACAATGTAGTTTACTACACCACTCTTTCATCTTTCATGATATACAAAATGTTAATAATTATATTGTGAATACAAAGTTTAAATTTAAATATATTACAGGCAAATTGTCCAAAATAAACAAAAAAAATTGCGAAGTGGCTGTAACTTGGTATAGACATTTGAAAATGTATATATTTCAAGAAACCAAGGATTCCCTAGCGATAAAGAGTGTGCTGGAGTGGCCACGCTTGACCCTTTTCGGCAAATTCGAAAAATGTTGTTAAAAAATTTTCGGAAATAACACATTTAAAAAAAGACATTTAACTTCAACATGACATACAAAAATAGTTTTGAGGAGATTTTCAGCTCTTAGCCCTAACCGATTCTAAAAAGTTTTAAAGTATGAAACAGTCCGGAGTTTATGAATGATTTTTTTTTTCTAAATAAACCTTTAAAATAATCTAGAATGGCTTTTCAATCAAATTTTGAGACAAAATGTTTGGGACGGAGTAAGTCTCATTAAATAAAATCTTAATGAATTTATTTTGGTTTTTAACGTTTTATGTTTTTATACAATTGCCGAAAAAATTTTTATGAAATTTTACCGCTTATTATTTGTCGCCTTAGGCTCAAGCCTAGAGTGCCTATTTGTAAATCCATCACTGCTCCTAAGTTTTAAACAGTTTAAACATGATTATTTCGTGCTTAAACATACAAACTTGATTGTCAAATACTGGGTCGAGCACACTATTGAATGCGCGGGACTCATCGGATTCTTCAAGAGAATGTGTTTGTGTATGAGTATAGAAAGTTACAGATGCTTCGTAATTTTTTTGTTTATTTGATGATTTTCCACTTAATTTGCATGTACTAATAGGGTTTATTCGTGCAGTTGTACATATACTTACAAGTTTCACTTTCAAGGAAACTTATAATTTAAAACCGGTTAATAAATAGTATAATAATAATGAATGTACTGGGTGACATAACGTTGAGTGGAAATAAGTCAATTGATTTGATAAACAAAAAAAAAACAAAAGAGCTGTCATGGGACACCAGATTGGAACGTAGTTCCTTAGCGTACATATAAGTAATTTTCTTTTTTATCAATTCAAAATTTTATTAATTTAAAAAGAAACTTTTTTCTACTTTTCCCAGTTTTCTCTAATTTTAAATTTTTTTCATTTAAAGAAACTTTTTTTAAGGAGTAATTTTAGACTGTTTTTTCGAATTTCGAAGATCTTTTTTGACATCGAAAATTCAAAAAGCTAAAACTAAGAGTCTGTTCACTTATTAGCGATTATTGAAAAAATTTTCTGCATTCTGTATAATCTGCTAAAATCAACTACTTATAAAATAATATTTGGCTGACTGAAATCAAAAACTTATAATCAGAGCTGTAAATATTCAAATATTTTCAAATAAAAATAAAAAGTAATTATATTTTAAAAGGAATTGGATTTTAAAAAAGTAATCGAATTTTGAAAGGAATGAATTTTTTTTCAAAAAGGAATTTAATTTTAAAAAGGAATGAATAAAAAGTAATGGAATTTTAAAAGTAATGAATATTTATTCAAAAATACTCATATAAAGTATAAAAAATTAACACTTATTAAAAAAAAAGCGTTGAAATCCGTTGAACGAATTGAACGAATGTTTATTAGTGTACAGTTCGTCCGATGAGTTTTTTTTTCTTCACCTAGATTTTTTCCTATGCATATGAAGCAAACAAATCTTGTTATTTTATATGAATGGATCTAATTTTAATTGTGATGAATGATATACTGCTGTGCATATTAATTAATAGCACCGCTAAATACTGGATCTGTTAAGGCACCGGGGAAGTGGCTATTTAACAAATTTTGAAATTCTGTTTTTTTTTAGTGCACAAAATCTGAATTAAGTGTTTTGATATTAATATAAGTTCGGTACCACCGTGCGAAGCCGGGTATTTCGACTAGTTTATAATAAGTATGTATTAAATAGAATTTTGAGAACAAAAATATTTGTAGAAATCTTTTACCTTTTTAATGTCTTGCTCCAAAAACTTTCGGGTAATGCAATTGTTTCGAAATGTACTAAGTAATATCAAGGAACGCTATAAATTTAAAAAAAGTAAAACTTTACACAAAAAATGTAAAAAAATAAC